>VYZW01005723.1:119345-242043 GCA_013401315.1 Balaeniceps rex
ATTACATTACTACATTCTATTTATTCTTTTTCATCTCTTAGGGAACCTACTAAGATGTAGGTTAATTTTCTTCTTTACCATTCACCAGCATTGCTTTTGAATTCAGCCTGTAAACTTTTGGGGCAGGCATTTCCACAGTCCTCTGTTAAACGCCATGTCCTGGATTCTGTATTAATACATCTATCAAGAATTTAAGCAAGCTGTGCGATTTATCCTCTTCCCAGTTCAAGGCCTTCCTGTGGTGGTAATTGTTTTCANCACCTGGGCTGACTGTGTTCCCCGTCCTAACCCTTACTGTGTGCTAGGGGAAGTTCTAGTTCAGCAGTGTGATTGATCCTCCGAGAGCTACTTGATCTGATAGGAGTATATTTGTGCTCTGTTTCCACAGCAACAGCACACATTTTTTTTCCCCTCTCACGGTGGCTGTTGCTTTGAGAATTAGACCTGTGGAAAAGCTTGGCCGCCTTGTCCCCTATTGAGATTTCAGCTTGCACAGGTCAAGAGTGGAAGGAGTAGGATGGGGAGAGTGTGACTCTCCGCAGAGCCGGTGTGATTATGAAGTGACAGTGGAAGGAATGAGTCCTCCTTAATTGTGGGTTTTAGTGTTAATAAAATGATTGTGTTGAAAGTCATAGCTCTTTCTAAGCTCTGCAGATGAAAGGCCTGGGACTGGGACATTGGCAGTGATCATTTTAGCCCTTTGCATGTGCTGTTGTAATCATGTAGGACACATGTCCACTTAATGCATGTGTTCATGCACAGTATGAAACCAGGTGTACGTTCTTCTGTCCACCTGCTCATAGAGACTTTTTTGTGCATGCCACATTAAGAAACCTATTCTTCTATTGCAGCATTCATCCTAGCATTGTGGGGAAGGGAAGTGTTATGTTTGATCACTCCACTGAAATAGGAAGTAAATGTTAAGCCACCTCCTGGGCATGGTACCTCCTGCAGATAGCAAGACGCTTCCCTTCAAACTGAAGTACACATGCCTGTCTCAACATATGCTGCCTGGAGGACTAAGAAGCTTTCAATTTTTGAAATACTACCATAGATCAGTCCCTTCTTGTTGTCATTTAAAGGTAGGTGAGAACAGAAGCATATGGTTTGATGCTGATATCTTGCTGGAGTTGGCTTTTTTCATCTGTAGTTAAGAAAGCAGTCTCTTCTTGTGTGGATGCCTAATGCAAGCCGAAATACAATTGCTTCATTTTTTCAACGGTTTTATTTTGCCTCTTCCACAGTGTCCTGGTCCTAAGAACTAAACTGTCTTTTCCTGCAGAGCAGATAATTTGTGGTACTGAGCTGTTCCCTGTGATTTTTTTTTTTTTGGTCTTCTTTACTCCTCTTCCCTTTCTTAGGAATTGCATGTTCCAGGAAACGTCGTAGCAAGTGCTGTTCTGCTGTTAACAAACTAACTGAGTGTGTCATGGAATAATTTAAAATTCCATTTAATTTAAAATTCAGACAAGTCAATTATTTTATTAATATTGGATTCGGCAATCTCCCTTCCTTTAAGAGTGAATATCTAAAGTGGTATCTGTCACTATGTTATGCTTTTGCAGTAAAGGCTTCTGCTCGATGTCAAAGTATGGTGGCTCTTCACCATCAGTATTTTTATTCCTAGTAGTTTTGAGTCAGGATGCCAGAAGTTTTATATTTCTCTCTGACAAATAGTAAGTGGATGTGTTGACTGGCAAAATCAGTGGCTAATGGATGAACCCCCATAATCTGGGGTTGTCATGGAAAGGCATGTTGCTTATAGCCATCTTTACAGTGCTAAGGCCAGAAATTCACTGATCCTTATCCATACAAAATGTAAAAAGCTGTTCAGGATTAAGCATCCAAGTCAGAAATGTCATATATGTACAAAAGCCAGAAATTAATTAAAATACTTTTTATTACTTTCTAATTGTAAGCACATCCGGATGTACTTTACTTGTTAAAGATCTTTTAGTTCAAAGATGAAGAGTGTTCCAGTACTGAACCTTTTTCAAATTGAAAATTAGTTCATGATTTCAAGTCTTGCATTGCTTGACTTCAACTCTTTCTGGTTGTATCTGGCTCTTTTTGACTGCACATTGAAGAAACTGTACATTTTAGTTTACTCAAGAACTTGTTTATTGAAAGACCAGATTCCATGTCTGTTTAACATTCAGTAATTTACCATTAAGCTACTTGACACAAGTTAAAATTTATGTTAATACTGTCTTGATTAAACAGCACACACTATCACTCACTGTGATTTGGCCAAATCTGTTTGCTAGCAGATGTCTCAATAAAGGAGCCATCCTGCTGTAGCATGTCCAAATTAAGTTGAGTATATTGCAGTAATGTTTTGCACTTAAATAGCATCTTTCATTTCAGAGCACTTCACACAAACATATATGATATTGGGAAAACGTACTAGGTGATATAATGACCAAAGCAAATTTATACATTTTTAAAGAGCTACAGGACATTTCATAACTTCAATAGATGTCTTGTATTACAATTTTTAGTGTTTAGTACAAAATAGTTATCTAGTGGTTTCTAACACCGAACTCTTGTTTATATAGCTTGCAGAAGAAGGTTTGAGTTAACCTTCTGAAGGTTGAAACAGATGCCTGTATAGATATTAAATATTTCAAACCACAGCTTCAAACTACTTTTAAGTAATCCTTTCCAAACAGTCTTAGAATCTTTAGTGCTCTTCAAGCCTCTCCTCTTTCATTTTCTTTTAATATCGTTTGATCACCACAGAAAATACTTGTGATTTCCCTTCAATTATTCTTTGGTGCCTACTTGCAGCATCACTTAAAACTCCTGTTGTGTGGGCTTTGCCAAACTAACTGAAAACTGAAGTGCAGAGGATCTTTTTTTCCGTATGCAGTGTTAGGTTCGTAGCTATGGGTTAAGACATTCCTCCTTAAGTCCTCACAATTTGTTTTTATGTATTTCGTTACTTTCATTTATGTATGCAGGGAAAGCTGATACAAATCATAATCGTGCATATGCAAATCGAAGGATTTTCTACGTTCCAATTGTTCGCCTGTAACGTGCTTTTCCAGTTTCCATTTTCCAGCCTCTCCAGCATTCGGAAATTGTATTATAGTTGCAATGTAGTGCAAAGCAGGTATCTGACACATGACACCAAACAAGTCTCTGCCTATTTTTTTTCTGTTTAAGAATTGGACTAATCGTGTTTTGCATTTACTTAATGGTTATGTTTATCGATTGTACTTTACAGATAGCATAACTGAGAGCAGACACTGAAGGCAATTTGCCCAAGATCCCAGTATTTCCTGTAATTCTGGTTGTGTTTTCCTGATTTGATTTGGAATGATTCAATTAAGAACTATATGTAATTTCATAGATGTGTGATGTATCAAGTTTGTGGCTCGTCAGATAATGTTCAGATTCACCATTTCACTCTGTGCATGCACCTGGCTGGGTTTTCTTGTAACCACAACTCATTTTATTGCCCAGCTTTCCCAAGCTTAATATGACATGGGCCATCTGGCAAGGTTGATGTCCATGTTATGTTACAAGGTGAATAGTTCAGTTGGGTTTCAGCCATCCTTGAAAGCAAAAAGTACTTTTTCAAAATATTAAAACTATTTCTTGCATTTGTTACGTCTTTATATAACTCAAAGGCAGTTGAAGCAATTGTACTTAAACCAAGGATGTAATATTTCAGTGCTGAAGACAAACGTTAAAGAAGCTGAGGAGCAATTGACAGCAGGCTGAGAAGGTGGAGGAGCTAGTTGGCATAGCCAGGAGGCTGCGGGCACCACTCCCTTCCTGGCCCCGCTGTGACTCCTAAGTCCATGTAGTCTGTTGGCTGCATTGCTGGTGGGGAGGTGCTAGATTTGAGAGCTTTGAGTTTGATTTAGCGCTGGTACTGTAACATGTAAAGGAAATGAAAGATAACGGCAAGTGAGAACTGGTGAGAGATCCAGTGAAGGCTTTCTGAGGCACTAATGGTCCTCGAAGTGGAGTCCTCTTACATTATTCATGACCTTTGAGCTTTTAGCCAAGCTGAGCACTCTGCACTCAAGTGTGATAGTAGGAGGTAAAAGGAAATTAACCCTGTAGCGATATATTGCAAGTTTCTTGCCAAAGTAATGATTTTGACGGTGTGTTGAGGGGATAGAAGCGTGTCTGAGAGAGGGGAAAACAGATTTCAACTCTGAAGTGATCTAAGAAAGTGCTCAAGAGTACTCTGCAGCAAAGTGATAGAAAGACCGCTTGAACCTATATGCAAGTCCTGGGGTCCCTTCTTGCCTTATCCTTCCTTATCAAAGTATGTCTTCCAAGTTTCAAAAGAAGGTATGTCTTACAGCTGCAAGATGAGCTAGTACTCAAAGCTTTCCGATGATGCTATGGAAAGCTTTGCTGTAGAAGGCTTCGGTGTGTTAAGACTAACTGTAGCAGCCAAGACATCTCAATGAATTGTAGATCAGGTACCAGAAATCTGTACCAGAAATCTGTACCTGAATTCCAGCTTGAGTCTGTAGATGTTACTGTGTTTGTGATTGTTTCTTTGAACATGTTTACGTTTCCTTAGGTAAACTTATGTTTAGGATTCTTCTCTTCTTCCTCTTCCTCCGACCATTTTTAATTTATCCCATCGTTATGTACAGTAGGACTGTGTGCTCAAGGGAGCTTTTAGGAAGGTTTCAGAAATATGAGGCTTTTAATACAATGGATCTATATTGGTAATTGATCTGGGATATTTGTGCTGGAGTCGTCTCTTATATCCAGCTCTTACTCCCTGTCTATCCCCCAGCTCCTCTGAGGTTTCACAGCGAGTATCCAGAATGTAAAACAGATCATTGTAAACTAGTGGAGAATGACCTCACTCAGAAGCTAGGAGTTACTTTGAGAAGGGAGTGGAGAAAGTGACTGTAAATAGAAGTCCTTTGCTGGTGCTTAAGGATGTCTAAACTTCGATTTACCATATGTACCTTTCGTAAATAGGACTAAAATATATTACTTTGGAGGCAGGGACTATAACTAGTGGTGGAAAAATGCAATACCTGTGCCAAGTACTGGTTAAGTTGTGAGCACAGAACACAGATTTCCCCATGTGCTCACAGACTCTTTATATCCATATTCCTCCTTTTTCTTTCCCACTGACAGAAAATCATGTTCAAGGGTAATATTTTTAAAAGCAAATTATTACTTAGAAGCGCAAGGTCTATGGCTTTTAGGTAAAAGACAGTTCTGAAAATGTTATCCTGGAAAGTGTATGTCTTCTAGGTTGGAGGGAGTTGTTTTGGTTTTGTTGGAGCCAAGAATTTGATGCATTTGCCACTTGACATAAGCCTTAAGAATAATTTCATTATAAGACTGTGCCTTGGAGTCCAGCAGTCTGGAATAAAGGGTTTCAGTGAACAGTGTATCTGTCCATGCTCTGGTTTTCAGAAGAGACTAAAAGTGTTTGGGCCACAGCAATAAGGACCAGGAGGAAAATGGTACCTAAAATGCAGTAATTAGTACTAATCTGGGTATCATAACTGCACCCAGGACCCTTAAGAGACAGAAAAGAGAAGTTTAAAACAACAAAAAAAAATCATTCTTGTGAAGACTTGTGAAGAATGTTCCTCTGGGATTGCGCTCTTGATCATACAGCCTCTTAGCTGCATCTTAAATGAGCTGTTGCAATTTTACCCCTCGGACATTTTTCAGGCTACTAAACATTTCTTTTGCTGGAGGATATCAGCAATACATACTACTGAACGCTCTTGAGGTCCAAATGTTACTAATGGCAGCCTTCGAGTGATGATTGAGAAACTGTGTTGAAAGTTTTGCCTTACTTCTATAGTATGCTAAGCATTTGATAGTTAAGCAGTTAAACTCTTTTTGACATTGGTTCAACTACAGCATTTCCTGATAACCATTGCTGATGGCAGATAGTTTTCTTGGTGTGGTGTTTTTGCTTCAGTGTCAATCAAGACGTATGATCAGTAACAAATGCAGTGAAAAAGATGCTGGAAGTTCCAGAAAGTCTCTGTTAAAGGGCTTTAGCAGTCCAGGTTTTTCCACCACTTGCCTGTCATCTTATGAGACGGAGCCTTTTATGATAGCTCTGGTTTTGGTTAGTTTTGTGAACGATTGTAAAAATTCCTGTATTGTTTTGTCCTTCGGTAGGTAATAATTGCAGATTCCTTATATGCTGCTGCTTTAAAGAAATCTCTGTAGTGTTACAGCCTCTAAAACGGCATGAGCAGGTGCAGTCGGGCATGAACCCCCTTGGGCCCCCCCAGCCCAGTCAGTGGTAGCAGGGTTGTCCGTTCACCTCTGGCAGGTGTACAGCAGGAGAGCCACGCTTGGATTTCAGTCCAGCCTTCGGTTCCCCGCATCAGCAGTCACAAAGGTGCCTGCAGAGCCCCTGGGGTGAGGGTGCAAGCCTGTGACTGAAACAAAGAAGCTATGTGCTTAGCCTCCATTGCAGTTAGTAAAAAGGGGAAGAGATTGGGAAATAAAAAGCGGTAGTCCAAGGATGAGAGAGCAGGGAACCACCACTCCTCTCTGTCAGAAGAAGTGTGACAGGAAAGTCCTGCTCTGTAGGATGGGTAAGCTTAGCCTGGGAAATAAGGGGGAGGAAATGCAGAGACTGGGTTTCGCATCAAGCATGCTGGCTCCGTTTGAGTATTCAGCATGCCTGCTATGCTTAATAATGTTGGTATTTAAATAGTTTTACGCAGCCTTTGAAGTCAGAGCCATGTTGAGTTAAGGTAGAGGTCAGTGTGTTGTAACTGTTGGCTGAACGTTGATAAGAGCTTTGTGTACTTTTACGTTTTTAAGCTACTTGACAAAAAAAGAAAATTTAGGAGTATGATTTTTAAGCAAAAATTTAATAATTATGACAGTTTTATGTGGCAAACCCCAACAAATCACAGAAGGCTGTTATTTTTTGCATCCATAGTACTTTTCTTCATGGCCTAATTGAACATGTGAAATTAAACTCTTGGGCCTGGATTTTCCCTCCAACATGCAGAGAAGCATGTATTTATGGTTTTAAATTTTGAACCACGCTTGTCAAGTATTTTAAAGCAAGGAAATCCCAGGCAAGAGGGAAATGGGTATCTCCCATTCGAATTGGTGTGCAGGCGTAATGGCTGTGCCTGGGAAACTGGTACGGAGCAGTGCTTCACGCTGCAACCCCTCCAGGCTCTGGCAGCAGCGAAAGAGAGGAAATTTTAAAGAAGAGTATCGGTGTAGACAAGCCCAGTGCCGCTTATGTGGAAGGAATTGGTCCAGAAGATTTTATCTTCTGTTTAGGTTTGCTGTTCCCTGCCCATGTCACACCTCCTCACTATTCTCCTTCCTTCTAACTTCCAGGACTCCCTTCTCTTGAAGGTGAGGCTCCCCTTCCCTGGTCTTTGGTTGAAGAGGGTGTGAGAGATGAATGCAGAGCGTTGAAGGGCATGCAGTTGTATTGCCTGTATTGTCAAGAGCGTTTTAGAACACTTGGGATGGTGATTGCTGGAGGCACAACGCTGCTTCATACCTTTTAAGATATAGTTGAGTGGAGATTGCACTGGTATAAAGAGGCCAGTGTGGGTTCAAAGAGCAATTACTGGAGAGCACTCCAGTGCAGCTGAAGTGGGAAAAAAGTATTTTTTCCCCCACTGTTTGACAGGAATATGTTTACATAATTAGTAGAAAAAACTGCTCTCAAATATCTGTAGTTTTGTGTATATTCCCATGGGGACAGTAGAATGTGTGAATGTAAACCACCCTTGATACCACATCTTTGGCACGTCATCTTGTCTGTTCCTTCGGATGTGCACAGCCCTTCCTTGCACTCAGAGGTTGCAGAAACCAGCTAAGCATCAGACCAGTGCCCTGAGAAGCTTCATTCAGGACCCCCACCTGTGCACTGTTTCTCCAGGGGTCCAGGGACTGCCCTCAAGCTCAGGCCTGGGCCTTCAGTCCTGGCCTGACTTGAGTGGTAGGTGTGCCTGTCTCCTTCTCTGTCTCCAGCCTTGTTTCCTGGGTGGACCATGAACCTGTGTTGTAGATAGTATGTCTTCTGTCTTGTCCTGTCCCTGGCTCCATCTCCTTTTGCTCCTAACTGGACCCCCGGATGGCCCTTGGACCTGTTTCATCCTTCTCCTTGCTTGGGACTGTTAATGGACCTTGTCACCAGCACACAGCTCTGCCCACCATGTTCAGATATGGTGGGACTGCACCCCGTAAGTGCCCTGGGGTCTCCTGCTCTTCCTCTCTTGGAGCAGCCAACCCTTGATGCACCCTGAGACCAGAAGACATTGTACCACCTGAGTCATTTCTGGTGAGAAAGAGGCCAGAAGAGGTGGAACAAACTTACCTGCAAGATCACTGTCTCCTTTTGAAGCTGAAACAGTTGTAAGGGTGAAAACATGAGAGCACAGGGTTAGAGTGGTTCTTTTCTTACTGGGGTATTTTAGGTTTTTTGTTGTTTCTTAAAGCTGTTGCTGCCTGACACCAGCCACCCACAGTACTGGTAAACAACACATGGCACATAGCAAAAAATTCTCTTTTCTGTCTCCCCATCCTTGCCGCAGGACCAACAATGGGAGGTGGTGGTGACACCATTGGTGGCGGTCACTATCTCTGTTGCTGATATGGGTTCTTGGAATGAAAGGGGTCCTGAAGTGAAGGGATCTGCTTATATAGCAGCAAGCGTAAGATCTTGTAAAAAAAAAATAAGTAATATGTCTTCCTTTTTGTGGCAGTGTATAGCTTTTATCTCAGGTCAGTGATAACAGCTTCCATCCTGTACTTCATAAATTATCAAAGTATCATCCTCCCATTCTGCCCCTCATATTTAGGAAGGTCTCTAGAAATGTTCAAAATACCTACAAAAATACCTTGAGTTTAAAAAAGTTAGACCGGTATTGTTGATTACTGTTGTCTTACCTTCTGTTGTAGCTTTGCCTATACATCTTTCTGTTGTCTCTTTTCCTAAGTTTAGACTGTAGGCTCCTATTTGTTATGTGTTTGTGTGGCACGCTTCATAAGACTCTTTGTCACTCTAGCTACAGTGATATAATTTACAACATGTTTTTCCTGCAGAAGAAACTGCTACTGGTATGTCTTCTCCCTTGCCCATTGTGGATCAGAGCATCTGTCCATGAAGATTCAAAGTCCTTCCCTTATCAACAGTAGCTCTCATTGTTTCAGAAAAAAAAAATCAGTAGAAGATTATTATATTACACTTTTCCTAGATGTTTATTGTGTTGTGCCTTGAAACAGGAGTGTTTCTGTGCTTTGTGATTGATGTTTATTTTTATTAATTCAAATGTGCTTATTATAAATATTAATGTTTCCTAATTTTCTTACTATCAGTGTTAATGCCATAGTAAGCACTACTGGATAATTGTGTATGATGTGAAACTGTATAATCTCAAATTACCCAGATTTTTTCCCCTGAGTTTCACTGTGTATTCCCTTGTTCTTTTATTAGGAAACCAAATTAATAGTTGTTAATCTGTCCAGTCTCTCCTCTTGACTGTTTTGGGTTTTTTCACATGCCTCTTAAACCTCCTGTCAGATTTAAAAAAGAAAAAGAAAAGAAAACCAACAGACTTCATATGTTTTTCTTTATGTTATTTTTTTCAATTAGCAATTTCAATCCAGTACTTCAGTGTTTTTCTGTTGGTTTAGGATAAAGTGGTGAGAACTGAACAGTGTTTCACAGTTTAAAGCACATGTTAGTTCTTGTACTACTCACCTTTTAATTCCTTATACATCTTAATATAACTTAATTTGCATTTTTACTGTGTTTTTTACTGTCACTACTTATTGAGCACACAGTGTGCCTTCATGAAGGTGTCTAGTTTTTCCCCTTTTTCTGAGTTAGTAATTTATTTCTGACCCTGTTTAAAAAAAAGTATGAGTGGTTATAATTTTCACTGTTTAGTACTTTGCTTTTATTAACCTTAAATGTAATGCATCATTATGTTTTTTCTTTTTAATTCGATTCTTCTGAGGGGAATACATATGTATGAAATTATTGTTTGGATTACAATTTGTTTGTATTGCCAAAGTGCAGAGAGTCCCCATCACAGATCAGGTGCCAGCTTCTTTGGATGCTCTGTGAATGCAGCACAAAACTGAAATCCTTCAACTCATTTGCAAGCTACAGAAGTCAGGTTTATTAATAAAAAACTCACTGTGCCACCATTTCTGCTTCTTTAGCATACAGCATGTGCTACTTCAAATCTTTAAAATCTTTTCCTACTGTTACTGTTTGATTAGTTCAAATAGGTATATTTGCTGTTTGCCAGTGTTATGATTTTATCAGATTTTACTGACAGCTTGCTTTACGTCAGTGTTACGTGCCATTTTTCCTGAATTTGTGTTCTGCATTTTGTACCATGATTTGTATAATATGAAAGTTGTTTCCATACGAATTGGATTATGTTTTTCTCCTAATAGAGAATGTTTTTATTAGACTGTAATCCTCTGCATATGACAAATCTTTTCCTACCTCATTAATGTGAGGTACTCTGGTTTACAGCCCACTGTCATCACAGCCTAGTGACTTCTGTCATTCTCCTGCGTTTCAGTTTTGCTTGTTATGCTGTTCTCTTCTTACACGACAGAGTAATTTTCTCTCTCTTTTTCATTCTTCATCCTACATCAGTCTCTTGAGCCCCAGATGTTACCGGTCTAAAAATGGGACAGAAATTGACCCTGAACTCAGAAGACCCCAAATACTCTCTTTTACTGCTTTTACAGACTACCGTGTATGAATGCATCTCTATGCCTCTCACAGGGAGAACATTTTGAAAGGGGCCAGGGCTGTACCACAGCACTGTCATTTCCACATCCCTCTGCTGTGAGGGATACCTGGAGTAACGATGGGCTGCGCAGATAAAACAGTTATCCAGATTCTCCATCTGTGTTCCCCCCACCCTTTTCCTTTACCCCCTACCTTGTGGGCACTATTCAGTGCTGTTCTGTCCGTAGCCAGCCTACACCAGTAGCCTGCCTGCACTAGTTATGGGCTCGGGGCTTATCATCATCTTGTCAGCAATCGCATGTAATTTCCATACCACAGCTTCAAAATCTATCACCGTCTTCAGAGCTTCAGACAGGCCTTGCTTTCTTGCATTACCTTGGTTATAGAGCTGCCCTGTGCTACAAAGGGTCTTGGTGAATGGGGAAAAGGAGGATCTGCTGGCAGAGGATGGTCGAGAGAAAAATCCTGGTCAGAGTCCTTTCCTAATAAACTGCATTTCCACTTCTACCAGTGTCTTCAGTTGTCAAAAATAACATGCTGTGTGATGGGTAATTTCCGTAGCAAGGAGACGTAGGATGGTTCCTGTGTTTACAGCAGTTAGGTGTGTGATGCAATATGCGGAGACTTTATTTTAATGGCACTGGCTGCCCCTAGGCCTTGTTTGTCAGCATAGCTGTGAGCACGGGTTCTCTGCTGTCCTCCTCAGTTCATCTGTCTCAGGGAGCTGTTGCCTACATCTCTGAACTTCAGTGGGGTCAGGGAAAGTCTAGGCAATGAAGATGATGTAACTTATATTTTTATTTATGCGGGGGCTGGGGAAAGGGCCTGCCCGGTTTGTAAGAACTTCATTGTGATGGATTAACTTTCCTCTTGAATGATTGCGTATGGTACATCCAAATGAGAGATTGCAAAGCGGGCCGGCAGCCTGGGCAGAGCAATTAAAAGGCCTTGTGTGGGCAGGGAGTCGGCGAGAGGGCCACGCTCCCTTGGCACGGCCTCCTCCAGTGCGTTGGGCCTCTGAGGCTCCTTGTGCCTGCGTTTCCTGCCGGAGCGAGCCCGCCCTCCTCCCGAGTGCTCCAGTAGGTCACTAATGAACCTCAGCGGGAAAAGACAAAATGCAGTTCATGAATAGCTTTACAGTCCCCCTTCTCCCACCCACCCCACTCTCCGTCCTGGGAATGTGCTGCCCACACAGTGACCAGAGAGGAATCTAGAGGCATTTGCAAGATAATGCCATATCAAATGTTCTATTCTCACACTCTCTTCTTGTATTTTCAAAACTGTTTACATATTTCCTTGCAGTTTGCATGAATAAACACATCACTCCGAGACTAAAAAGGGGGAAGTGCATTAGCAAATGTGTGAAGCCACATAAGTGTAATAAATTGCTTTAATTACGTATGGTGTGTTTAGTTTCTGGAAGTCTATTGTGCATTGCTCCAACAAGTAGCCTTTCCTGTTTGCTTGCTGCTGTTTACCGGGCTGGCCATCCTCCCAAAGTAATCCTCATCCAAATTCTCCACTTGACAGAAGCTCACCGAGAGCCTTTTTGATCCTCAAATGCTCAGTGTCATCTTGGATGTTGCTCTGGCAGACAGCAAAAGGCAGAGACTAGGTTTTCTCCCTAGGAATTTGGTGTCTTACCGTATTTTTAAGTAATATGTTTTTTTATCTGGTTTATCATGTTTTTAGAAAGAGATAAAGTTACAGCCCAAGGCAGAGTTGTCTTGTGAATACAGTTTCAGCAAACTAGTACACACCGGTGGAGGTCATTTATATTGTCCTCCTCAGGCCATCATAGCTCCTGGGTACTTGAGCAGTGCTGTTGCATGCTTTTCTGTAGTTACTGTTTTTCCCGGTAAGTGCTATGTTCCTTCTATTTTCCTTTACTATTTGGGAGGATTGGGAACGTGCGCTATCAAAGTGCTTTGGCTTCTTTATTTTTGGATGACGAAAGCTACAGAAGCATAATTATGTTATTTTTACTGCTGGCTAAATAACATTTCTAACTCTTTTTTCTTGTCCACTATTGCCTGTATTTGACCTACTGGTTTTTGTTTCAGTCTAGACATGAACATGCTTTTTAACTCTTTCACCTTTTGTAAGGTAGACAGTTTTGGAGTTACTAAGCTTAAGTTACTCCCTACGACAATCAGAAGTGCTTTAAGGTGTTACACAGTATGAGAAAAGGTCTTACTTTGAAGACTTTCAACTTGAAGTTGAAAAGGAGGCGGCAAAGATTAAAGGGAAGCTTTTGTACTTTCTGTTCGTGTTTTTCCCTATCTGCAGTTGGGAAAAGCTGTTCAGTACTGTTGGGATTAAGTGCAGAGAAGAACTGACAATAAAATTTTCTCTTCCTCTGGAAAGAAGTGAATTTTCAGAAGGTTCAGAGTCAATTTGCAGACCTAGAACCAACCCTTCACATTATGGTGGCCTGTCTGTGCCCGTCATACCCCTAGCCTCCTCTGAGGAGCTCCAGCAAAGCCAGCTAAAGTGATCCTAAGTGTCTAGAAATAACCTTTGTGCAGCCCTTCCCACAGCTGGGAAACTGATAGCATTCATTTATTCATCTGCTCATAACTGTCTGTGTGCAAAAGGGAGATACTTGCTCTTCCTTTCTGAAACTTTGTCTCTAGAAGTTTCTGTGCTCTCAGGATACGATGACTGTATTAATGAATTCATCAATCACAATAATCTGATTAAATTGATGGGGGAGAGGGAGCCAGCAGATGAAACAAATAGATTATGTTAAGATATATGAGATACCCAATTATTGACTGACTCAGCATTTAAGTGTTGCACAAGAGATTTACTGGTAACCAACATAATAAATTACACTGTATGTTTTTTCATCTAAGAGAAAGGCTTGTGTAATGTTACAGGGACCCGTAAATAAAACAGTGGCAAAGTATTACACGTAAGAAATATGAGGTATATATTACTTTTTTTTTTTATATGCATATATATGTGTCTGTGCATTTTGCATAGTAATGGACTAAGGATATGGACAGTACTATGGAGAGATTAGCATGGATTTTAAGCATTGTACAGATACTTTGGCCAGGACCTGGTGAATGTGTTTTCAGGCATATACGAAATTGAGACTTGAGTAGGAAGGGAGTTGCTTCATGTCGCTGAGGTTTCGGGGGCAATCCCCTGGAGTACAGAGATAATGGAGGGGAAGCTTCCTGTCAGGGAGCATATGTTTTTGTGACGATTACACTGTGTATAGATTAGGACTTCTGGGAGGGAGTGAATGGGAAGATGTGCTTGGAACATAGGACCATCTGCCAGTATCTTGGCATAGTCATTTCATTAATGAGAAGCTTATTAGCTTGAGTCCAGCTGAGATAGACAAGAAAGGCAGCAAAAGGGACAGAAAACTGTCATCCAGCCACCATCGAAACAGGGAAGAGATGGCTCTGATAACCTGTAAAATCTGATTTTTTTTTTTTTTTTAAAAAGAACTATTCTTGTTCTGCTTGGTAAGAAGGTATCAGTCGTCTTGTTGCTGAAAAAATGTTTTCCTTGATCTTGCGTTGCAGTGTGGGATGTCCTTTGGTAGGGGAAATACATAACTGAGGGTGAGCTGGAATTGACAAGAAGGTGCTAGGGAAAAAAGGTACGAACAGTGATTTTGAGCAGGAAATTGTTTTTGCATCCAATGACTGCCTTTTCCCTTTGGGAAACACTTGAAGATGCCCCATGTTGAATGTTGGATATTTAATATTTGCGGTGACAAAGGGTGACACCTGGAAGACACAATTCTGAGAGCACTGCAGGCCCAGCCAGCAACCTCTATGAGAGCTCTCTATCACAGTGACCTCAGAGAGCGCCCAGTCTGGCCTGTGCTCTATGTGAGGCAAAAAAATCGGGGGTGCTCTGGGTGGGCAGAAAATAGTGCTCCAGAGGCAAAAAGGCAGTGGTTAGGAACCTGTGAATTCTGTTCCTGCGACCTCACACTTCTGATTCTGCTGCTGACATGGTAAGTGTCTGAGCTTGTGCTCTGTTCCTCAGTTTTGCTGTCCTGTAAATCAGAAAAATTATACTTAGCCTGTTTTAGGGAGAGCTTTGCTATTGTTCTGTTAACACAAGACTTAAATGCTATTGTATTTAAACAGCTCTATTTTTCTTTTGGCAGTTGAGTCAGACTTGAGCCTGGGTGAGGGTGAGAGGCAAAGCCTTTGCCTGGAGAAAATGGAGAAGTACAAAGTGGTATGAGTGTTGGTATTTGGGAAATTATTTCCCTTTTGTCTGGTTTTATACTGTTCAGGTTAGACTGGTAGTTAAGCTGAAGGGAAGGAACAGGAAAAAGTGTTTCCCATGAAAAGCCCCATAATCTGCAACTGCCTAGGTCCACAGGAGCGTGGATGTGTTCAGGACACCATGCGAGGGTTATGCAGTTCACCAGCAAGATGGTCTGGTAAATAAGGCTGGACAAGGGTAACTGCTAGGATAAAAAAGGCAGTTTCCCCTGACGTTTCTGCTGATTTATGAGGTAACTCAGATGGGGCATTGTCTCTGACTTTGTCTATTGTAAATCTGTTGAAACAAAAGGAACATGCATTTTCAAAAAATGAGTAGAAAAATATAGCTTAAAAGTGTCAAAACACCTAAGCAGAGTGAGCCGTAACTGAAAGGGGTTTGGTTAGTCATCCGCTTTGCAAATTCTCTTTTTGTATTGAGGAGGAGAGAAGATTAGTGAGATGAAAATCTATGTTATTACAGAGAGAAGAATGGGCTATGGTTGGGTCCCAAAGGAGAAAGAAGTTTTTTAATATTATTAAAAAACCCAACCCTTTGCTGTGATTCATGTATAATGCTTAGACAGTTCCATGCCAAAAAAAAAAATTATAATACTGTATAGCATGGTGTTTATATACGTAAATGTATGTACAAATACTGGCACAACATAAATTTAAATCCTGACCCTGTGCTTGTTTAATTCCGTGGAAATACTTCTGATGGTTGTGACAAGCGTTAGATCAGATTCTCACGCTGACATGTAAATGTGGTCTAAGACTCAAACTGAAGCTTCTACTTCTGCATAATTTTTTTCTACCTGCCTTAAAATGGAGCAGAGTCGATTGAAAGTCTTAAAAAAAATTTGTCCTGCACACCAGACCCTGCTGTGTTTCATATATTGAAACACTGTTTGATAGTATCCTACAGTGATAATATTCAATTGCCATGTTGCATGCTTTTTAAATTGACAGTTCATGTATTTTTCTCTCTCAAGTAGTGGAAGAATATTGTTGGTCCCACAAGGGCATGGTAGGTCAGGGTTTTGGCTCAGTCTAGAAGTCTAAAAGGCTTTGCACTTAGTGAAGCCATAAAGAAACCTCCAGCTGGCTGGATGCCTCTCTTAAAAACACAAGTGTGGCCTTATTCCGAAATGATGCTCAGGCAAAGTTGTGTATGCTTCAATCTTTTGGGATGAGAGAGGAGTGGGGGGGGGCCTTCACTGATGTTCCAGTGAAGCCAGGGAAGTCAGGTGTTTGCATGAAAACACAGGGAATTTAATCACTGATTGACTCAGAATCACTGTGAAAGGGTAGAATAAGACAGGGGAAGAGAAAGAAAGAAGGCAGCAGAGAGCTTTTAACTTGAGGTATGAAAAGAAATTAAGAAGGGAAGTAGAGATTTTCATTTAATTGCAAGCACAAAAGCTCCCTTAGCTGTTTATGCGAACTATGAAATTGTGGAGCTCTGTGCAGTGTTTTCCTTCTAGCAGCAGAGCACAGAGCTGAGTGCCTGCATTGGGAGTGTTACATACAGCTTTGCTTTAGTGCCTTTCTGGGTCAATGACTCTCAAACAATGCCGCACAGAGCTGCTTTAGTTGTGCTTCCATGAGTCAATCTGTAAGTACTGACACTTCTCCCTGATCGTAACCCAGTGTCCTAGAGAATCTGCAGGCTTTTTTTTGACTACTAATCTCAAAGCATTTATGGTGTTCCTTGAACTCAGGTTGGTTGATCATGTGTACCTTTTTTCAGATGCCATTCTTCCTGACAATTCAACCACAGTCAGATTGTTGACTTCAAAAGACCAAGTGAAAGGATGTGGCCAAGTCCTTGCACCTGTAGCATTGAAAGAATTGATTCTCCTCTCCTCACATTGTTCTGGCACTACTCTCTCAGTAGCCACAATCTGTAGCATTGTCTCATGGAAAATAAGGAGAAAGAGAATTACTGGTTCACGTGAAGATTTTTTTCCAGGTATAATGAACAAAAGGATCAAGCAGCTGCATCATTTATATTCTTCTAAAATGGATTTGTGTACCAGGTTCTTTTACCTCTGCATCCCAGAAAATCTAAAGGAAGAGGGATGGTAGGCAGAGTTAAAATAGTGCATTTAAATGTTCTTCCAAACAAGCTCATATGGTAATAGAGACTTTTGTGGATGGATCAGGTATCTATTTCCATTTGCGGGAAGGTTTGGTGACAATTTGAGCATTTATATAGCCAACCTCGGTGGCGATTGGGAGCCCCCAGGGAGGAGGGAACAGTCTGTTCAACATTTGTGCATTCCTCACCAGCTGGCTGCACCTGCGGCCTTCGCCATTAGCGGCCGGGTATAGAGGCATTCTGGAAAGCAGCAGCAGCGAGGGGCAAAGCTTGAGAAACCTGTGTGGAAAGAGAAAGCAAGCTATCATACCTCAAAGTGTGGGAAAGAGCCTGAAGATACATGTCTGTTTCTGAGCATTGGCTAAGCTGAATTTGGGGCTGAACATTGGCTAAGCACGTAAAAGGTAATTGAGTAAGAAGTTTTGATTTCTTCTTTCCCCTCATCCCCCTGAAAGCATGAATTATTCTTACCTGTTTTCTCTGTTTCTATGTATGCAAATTTCCTTCCTCTCCCCTACTGAAAAAGGCAAAATGCACCTAATTAAACAGGTGCGGATACAGCCAATCTGCTAACAAGTCACAATTTGGTGTCAAGATATCATATTTATTCTTCCAGATTTGGATTTCTTTGAGCTTTGTGCGTTCACATCAGGAAGAAGCTCTATATCTGTACTTTTTATTTGGTTTATTGGATGGAGTATCTTTTCTCATTATGTATCTTTTCTGTACAGCCAGCTGTGCTATGGCCACTTACTGGGCATCTTGGAAGTTACTACTATGAACCTCAAAATGTATACAAGGAAGCTGTCTGAACAGCACATTAGAACTGAATTATGGGCAACACTCCATTTTCTTTATTGCAGTGTGTCTTTACAGTCATATCAAACGTGGTTTATACCTTTTATTTGGGTATAGATTATTGGCTTTATTGGTTTTCCCCTCTATAAAAAATGAACAATGTTAATTTTAGTTTTAATTAGTTCCTTGGTGGGAGTGAATCATAACTTGGAATTGCCAATTCATAACATTGTAGGCACATTTGTGAGGTTAAGTGAGGAGCTGTTTATACTTTGTTTTTTCTCCCCACAGCATCTTAGATATTGGAGGAATCTCCTGCAATATAGAGCGCACTTCACTTTGTGATAAAAGACAGAGATAAAAGTAAGCATAAGGAGCCTGAAGAGGCAACACTGTCCAGATCAAATATTGACAATGATAAATGAAAAATGTAGAGAAGGAATTACATGGACTTAAAGTCAGCAGGCTTCTGACTTTAATTTGCTTTATTTAACTGAGGAATAAAATGAGAGAAATAAATGACTCTCTTCCTCTTTAAATTCTCCATGGTAGCTGTCAACTTCACTGTAAATTGGGGGTCACCATTTAGGCACAAAGCCTTACATAGCTTTCTGTTGACATCAAGGTCATTCCTGTGGGAAATAGGTGGTTTCAGGCTGTCTGTCTGGAAACCTAACACATGATTGCCTTCTGTGGTGGGTTGATCCTGGCTGGACGCCAGGTGCCCACCAAAGCTGCTCTGTCACTCCCCTCCTCAGCTGGACAGGGAAGAGAAAATATAACAAAAGGCTTGTTGGTCAAGATAAGGACAGGGAGATCACTCACCGATTACCGTCATGGGCAAAACAGACTCGACTTGGGGAAATTGGTTTAATTTATTGCCAATCAAATCAGAGTAGCGTAATGAGAAATAAAACCTAAATCTTAAAACACCTTCCCCCCACCCCTCCCTTCTTCTCAGGCTCAACTTCACTCCCAATTTCTCTACCTCCTCCCCCTGAGCAGCACAGGGGGGACAGGGAATGGGGGTTGTGGTCAGTTCATCACACGTTGTCTCTGCTGCTCCTTCCTCTTCAGGGGGAGGACTCCTCACACTCTTCCCCTGCTGCAGTGTGGGGTCCCTCCCACAGGAGACAGTCCTCCATGAACTTCTCCAACGTGAGTCCTTCCCACGGGCTGCAGTTCTTCATGAACTGCTCCAGCGTGGGTCCCTTCCACAGGGTGCAGTCCTTCAGGAACAGACTGCTCCAGCGTGGGTCCCCCACGGGGCCACAAGTCCTGCCAGCAAACCTGCTCCAGCATGGGCTCCTCTCTCCACAGGTCCTGCCAGGAGCCTGCTCCAGCACGGGCTTCCCACGAGGTCACAGCCTCCTTTGGGCACATCCACCTTCTGCGGTGTGGGGTCCTCCACGGGCTGCAGGTGGATATCTGCTCCACCATTAACCTCCGTGGGCTGCAGGGGGACAGCCTGCCTCACCATGATCTTTACCACGGGCTGCAGGGGAATCTCTGCTCCGGTGCCTGGAGCACCTCCTCTCCCTCCTTCTTCACTGACCTTGGTGTCTGCAGGGCTGTTTCTCTCACATATTCTCACTCCTCTCTGTAGCTGCTGTTGCGCAGGTTTCTTTTCCTCCCCCTTCTTAAATATGTTATCACAGAGGCACTACCACCATCGCTGATGTGCTCAGCCTTGGCCAGCAGCAGGTCCGTCTTGGAGCCAGCTGGCATTGGCTCTATCGGACATAGGGAAAGCTTCTAGCAGCTTCTCACAGAACCCACCCCTGTAGCCCCCCTGCTACCAAAACCTTGCCATGCAAACCCAATACACCTTTCATTAATCTGGTTATTTGTTTGCTATTGTTTTAACAGCTATTTTTCTTCAGATAACAATGGCTTTATGACTGGTATAGGGGAGATAAGGCATTGCTTTGTCTGTGTGAGCTGTGGTTTATTAGGACCAAGGAAAGACTAGTACCAAACTAGGTGTCTTTAGTTCTTTTGGGTACTCTTAATTTTGAATGCTTTGGGGAGGAGTAGCCTAAACAAGCCATGAGCAGAATTGTTTAAATTGTCTGAATGGGGTGAAAGGTTTAAATACAGTGCTCTGCTACTTTAATCCCAGTAATTCAGAGAATGCTCAACGCTATCAACTTAATTACAGCATTGCTGTCAGGAGGTGGTGGCTCAGTGGCGGGATGGAAACTGGCAGTCTTTTAAGATATATCTGTCTAATACATAAATCATAATTTTTCCTTATTCAAGACCATTTGCTTATTGAGGAACAGTAAGAAACAAAAGGGGCAGGGGAAGAGAGAATTGTAGCAATGGAAGTTTATCAGCTGAGAAGGCTGTTCCTTCCTTCCTTCCTACCCGCATGATGAGAGCAGAAAGCAAAAGAGAACAAGGAGAGATCTTTTCCTAATATTTTAGTTGTAGTCATTCTGGTTTGGTTTGTTTGGGTTTTGTTTTTTTTTTTGTTTTTTTGGTTTTTTTTTTTACAGATCTCTTCTCACAAAGATGGCATGATTTTATCTACTAGGTTGCAGCACTGGGAAGAAGGTTGTTACTGATATCTTTTTCCCCATTGGCCTTGATTGCAGTTTGGTTTTTTGCTTGTTGGGAGACATACAGCTAGCTGATAGCAGGAGAGAAAAGGACCGAGGCAAAGACAGATAGCATTATGGTTTTAACACTTCACTGCTTGCATTGGCCTTTCTGAAAATTGGACTGCTAGAGCAGTCAGGGTCATGGGCATTTCGGAGCAGTACAGTTGCAAGCAAGTACAGTCATGCTGATGGCAGACGGGGTCTGGGCCGCATGCCCTCCATGCCATGAATAGGCGTTCCTCCATTCAAAGGAGGAACCCTTTACTTTGTTGCGTGCAGACAAGGTGATGCCACAAAGGACACGCAAGATCTGAAGTAGGGCATTGGCTGAATGATGGACTATGCTAAGCCATTTGCTTTACATTATCGAGCTGATGCTTCTCCTTCCTGAGATGGCTCTGCCTTTTTCTTCTGTTGTGAAAGCTTCTCTGGTGAATTACATTGAAAGCAACCCCTCATACAAGAGGAAGGGGAGGAATTTAAGAGATCACTTCTAGAACTTTGAAAATGAGACTGCTTTCTCTTATCAGAAATATGAATTCACTTAAGAGCTTCACTGGGTGTCAGAAACCATTTCCCTTCTCAAACCAGTTCTGCTGGATGCACATGAATGAGCCATAAAGGAGCTATATGCATTAAGGTAATCTGTTTTGATGGCAAATGTCCTTGATTAACTATTTCAAGTATATCCTTGCTGCTTAGTTTCCATTTCTTTCACTTCCTTGGAGATCCTGACAGGGAATGCAGTTTTCTCCATGGTGCTTCTTTCTTGAGCATTTGCAGTTTCTGACAGTGACTTTTTCTGATAATTGTTCCTTGGTTTCATTCTTTCCCCCTTCTCTATGTAAATTTTCCCCTTTTTTCCTGTTTGATTGCTGCAGTCCATCCATCCTTCCTCCCTGTAGCCACTAAAAGTCACCCCTGTCTTTGTGCAGCTTTGAACTGTAAAGCTACACAACTCTTTCAGTGATGTTATAAAGTATTTGTTATCCAGGAAGAAGTGCAAACCTCAGGTGCCTGTGGTTTTTATTCTCTATTTTATTCTTTTACAGAAATTAACTAAAAATTTCCACTATTTACTAAGCAGGGATTTCTACTCTCTGTTCATGTCCCTGTAAATCTTTTTATATTTTGACTGTATCACGCTACCTTCTATGTTTTCCCAGTGTATGCTTTATTATTATATATTTTCACTGTGCTTCTGATTTGGGCTTTTAAAATTATTATTATTACTATTATTTTTAAACTAAGGACTGCCATATGTCTTTGGTGTAATTACTACAGAGACATGTAGAGTAGAACTGTTGTCCATCTAGTGTGACTTGGATTGTTTGCCCAGACTGAGGATAAGATCTTCATGGGAAAATAGTTCTACTTGGTTGGGCTCCTGTGTGAATACTGTTCTTCTGATTAAGTGGACCCTGTTGTATTTGATTAGTGTAAATATTAAGGTTTTTATGCTTAGAAAAACTAAACACTCATCTCATTTTCGTGAAAGCTATTTTATCTCGTAATAGTGAAGAGGACCACACACATGCTCTCGTATGTGTCCTGGGCATTCCAGACAGCATCTGTTACACTCAGGATTGGTCTTTTTTCTGGAGTAAAAAGTAAAGTGAAACTTCCAATGTGGCTGGTGTTTAAAGAAATAAAACTGTCAGGAATACAAACATCATTGCTTATTGAGTCTCCATACGGCACACACCCTGACTAATGGCAGCTCCTGCAGGAGCCTGCATGGCCGGAGCACAAGCTCATGAGCTTTTCCACTCTACTGTTATGGCTGGTAAATTTGAAACTAAATACAAACATGGGAAAAGATATGATGCTCATAGAATTAATGACATCTTTCCAAAATTGCTTAATTGTATGCTAGGCCGAGGTTCATTTCCATTAGTAAATGCTTTGATGCCTTGAGGTGAAATGTGGTGTTGCCTTCTCCGTTAAGCATTTCGGAGGTCGTGTTTAGCAGCTGTAGATAATGGTGGTAACGTGCACTTTGTGCTTAGGGCTTTCCAGACATACAAATCTGCTTCTCATGGACAGCACAGGCAGATGAGTATGTATGGAGGAGGGAAATGGGAAATTGTTAGGCAAGGTTTTTTCCACCTCACTTGGCTTTCTGTGGAAATGACAGCAGTGTCATCCCTTTACTGCTGCTTTAAACCACTCCTTTAGTTTAAGGTTCTTTAAAATAAATCTTGCAGTGAAATCAGATTTGGCCGATTCCAGTCATATCCTACTGATGGAAAAATCTACCTGCTTGATAATATCACTTTGTCTTTCATCACTGGCTACTTATCAATTATTGCATTCAGTTTAAATTCCTTGTTACCCCATTCAACTGGTGTTAAATTCTGCCTCCCCTCTTACCCTTCCCTGTTGTGTTTCTGTTTCTATCGGTTGTGCATGCCTTAGTGGAAAACTGTGGGATTGCAAAGAGCAGGAGTCTCTTTACCTCATTGATATAACTGTTTCTGAGCTTCTGTAAGTGTGAGCAAGTTGCATTTTTAAAAGCTGAAGAGAAAATTATTTGCAATTTGTGTTCCCCTTTGAGCGTCTCCCCTGCATTTGTGATCTGTTGATCCTTTTGGTTTTTTCCCAAGTCTGCTGTATTCTGGAAAGTAAAACCAACTAGACCACAGTGATACTCCATCTTGGTCTGAGTCACCACTTTGGTAATAGTTTCCATCGGAAAGTGCAAGATATTTTGCAGTGAAACATCAGGGGACAGCCAACCCCTATGGGAAACTTACGTTAAACACTGTTAGTTGGATGCTGGTGTATCTGCTTGTGTGGGTCTTAACAACTACCGTGGGGGTAGTGGATATGTGAGAGTCTTATCCACTGCCATTGTATAAATTCTGCTAATAATTAACCTCCTAATTTGATTGTTTTTCTCAGTTTCTGTGAAAAACATTTCTTCAGTTGTCTATTCCTTTTACAGTGACATCAAACGTTCACCCCTTTCATAGTTCAGTTGTTTTGCTGTTGCATCTGGCTGTTTTGATGTTCACCCTGATGTGTTGGGATCTGTGGAGGCCAGGTGTGCAGGGCTTCTCATTCTGCCTTCTCAAACTGTTTAGTGAAGAAACGTAAGAATTATGGATCAAAATAAAAGAGGAAAGTTGTGTACTGAGGAAGGGTGGGTGGTTTTTTTGTAAACTAATCTTTATCTAACCAGGAAAAAGGAAAAGAGAAAATTTTGCTCTTGTAAATTTGCAAGGAAGGCAGGGAGCTGGGCACACTTGGTTGTATTTACAGGCAGTGCAAGCGTGGTTCTTGCTTGTTTACTAATTGGCTGTAGAGATATTAAAGTTTATGGGAGACTCAAAGGTCAGAGTTTTTGCTGAATCAAGGTCTGTGTGAGCTGGAAAGCTACAGGGGAGTACTTGTGTATCTGAGACACAGCTGATGTGGAAGAGCAGCCTTTAGAGGCTGTCCGACAGGTATAGTAAAATTAGCCTTTTAGCCCCAACCCTGTTCTAATCTGTGCCTTCCCTTGGGATTTCGGTGACTCCACTGAGACGCTCTCACTGGCAAGCTGCTCTGTGTGTACACACACAGAAGTTTTCCTGAGCTTCACTTAGCTTCACAAAGTACTTTTGTCTGTGTGATCGCTAGCCAGGTAGAGGGGTGGAGGAAGGGTGTAACTGTTCCTCGGTGGTTTGGTTTTGTTTCACAGTATGCCTAATGGTCTTGACTCTTTTAAAGGCTTTGGCAATAGACTACACAGACTTTGTCACACCACTGAAGTTTTACTGAACTGATTTAGCTGTGGCCAAGACTAAAGAAGGTAGCGTCTTATAGTTTGCTTTGTTGGCCATTTCAAAGGCAACGATATTAATGAACAGATGTGAGGAATCCCATTAGGACTATGCTGGCATGTCCAGTTCTCTCAGCTCATACCACATTTGCTTGTTCTGTGAACTTTCTTTTTTCTTTGTGGTTTACCTCTAAATCCAGGTTCCTGGTTTGTTGGTTGGTTCCCCCCCGCATTTGTTATTTCTCATCTTGCCCCATTCTTCCTCACTTGCACAATTGAGTCTGCTGCAGTGCAACCCTACGTCATCATCTAGTCGGTGCCAACAAGGCTGTTGTCATGGCCTCGTTCTGTCTTCGTGCCATGGTTAGTGTAATGTAATCATTACCTTGGTTCTGGAGAGCGAAGGTGCTCCTGCTAAGTAAATGTTTACGAGCACTGATGGAGGCTAACATTAGGGAAGAGAGAGAGAGAAGCACTGTTTAAAGTCTTGTTTCTTTTTTTATTTATTTTAAAGCAGAACATTGTTCCTGAGAGAAGCAGCTGATGAGTATTTTTCCTTCACCAGACTGTGATCAGAGGTAAGTGCAGAATCTTTTGTGTTTTTATGGGCTGACATCTCCAGATTTGGTAAGGGGAAGAGCTTACTTAAGTCCTTTTGAGTGGTCTCATGTCAAAATAAGAGGCAGGGAATCAGGTAGGAGGAGGAGGCTAGACTTGTATGCTGCAGTGTGAAGTTGCACTCCTCCTTCCCCCCCTTAGAATGATTTGCAGAGGAAACAATTCCATGTGTCTTCTCTTCAGTTGCTCAGTTGTCAGCATGAAGTGGCAGATGAGTTAATTTGGATCAGAAAGGAATTTCTGCTGCAGTTCCTGAGTGAGATAGGACCTGGTGGTTGCTTATTGCTAAATATTACTTTATTTAAATGGAGTTACTACTTCCATACCTTATGGGCAAAATCTGGGGCAGTGTTGTTCAGTATCCGTTAACTTTGCCTTTGAAAAGGAATGGGAAGGATGTGGGCTAAAAAGCTTTTAAAGTTTCAGATTTTGCATTTTACGGAATCTCTGACCCGTGCATAACAGCTGTAAGATCCCTTTGGGAATGACTATATTTACGTTGCTCCTAGCATACTAGAACTGCATTCATGACTTATACCCACAGGAAATATCATAAATGTGATTAAAAATAGAAATATTGGGTTGGTCTAAATTCTGTGCTGAAGGAAAGGAGATCTACTTTTTTTTCCCCTCAGTTCTGTCTGGATGAACAGTGAGGGAAGGTAATTCTTGTGGCGTTTGTTTAGGACATGTGTTTGAATACTGCACTCTAATGTAGAAAAAAAGTACTGGTCCTGTCGAGGTGCCTGATGCAAAATTTGCAGAGATTCAGGCTCCTGTGACATTTATGGATTTCAGGTGCTGCAATACTTGCAAAAAGGCCAATCCTGTCTTAAGAGTGGAAGTTCCTACAGTCAGTGCAGTAGAAGAGGGGTGATGTGGTCAAGTCTTGCCTCCATTGAAAGGTTCCTAGTTTCTTTGCTTGGAAAGAACAGACGTGATTTGGTTTTGTGTGTGTGCTGGACAAGTCTGGTTGAAATACTTCTTCATGCCTGAAGAGTGTTCTCAGTTACACAGATATCTCAGATTGTTTTATACGAGCAGACTGTTACAGCTTCAGCTGTGCAGAAAATCAGAGGGCAAAAAAGGGAGGATGGAACAGTGCATTCCTTATGCAAGTAGACTGGGTTTATAAAAAGGAAATTGCGGAAGCTAGTACTTAATGTTGAGTTCCAGCATACAGAAACTCTGGTGGTAAGGAAAGGTGGACGTGCTAAAACAAGGACTTCAGACTCTTTGAGCCCTACGCATGCTACAGCTCTAAACTTCCTCTGTCTGTCAACCGAAGCGGAACTTTAAACCTGATTTTCCTGGGAAGCCATTGACAAGTTTGATACTGTTGGCGCAATGAAAGGTTTCTTCCAGGGTCAGTCTCTGTGCAGCTCCCGCTCCCATTTGGCAGCCCCTTCCCAGCCCCACTCACAGTGCAGCTCTATGCTTTCTGTTTCTCTCAACCCTAACCCTGAGTTTTCTGGAGACGCATAGGCAAGGGTCCTCAGGCATTGGTTGAATTTTGGAGGGTTGGAAAAGAGGTAGGACCTATGTAGTTGGTGTGCCCCTGTTTTCATAGTTCATTCTTCCAGTGTGATTTGAATAGTAAATCTTGTCTCCTGTAAACTTTTTGTTGTCAGTTTTGCAGGTGCAATTTGCAAAGACTGGTAAAGGAGCAAAAATAACTTGAAACACATGATAAAGGTTTTTGTAGTTGCAATACATTGTTGTGAGGAGTAGAGTAGTAATAGAAGCCAGGGCTATTTTTGCAAACTCAAGAGTAGAAACAGAATAAATTGAACAAAAATTTGTGATGGAGTAGAATGAGTGTAATGACATTAGCATTCTGTCCAGCTTGAGTAGTTGTGTCATTCCAGAGACACTTGGTGTAATATTCACATAAGAAACTGATAAATATTTATAATAAGTGAGGGAGTGAAAATATTAATGGAATGCTTCATATATTCTACTAATGTCAATGTATATGTGACATCATGGCTAGAACAGCAAAGGGAGAAGAATGTTTGATTTCAGGTACAGCCACAGTAAATTGCCACTGCACCTTTGATTTCATTGACACAAAGGCTAGGAAATGGGGAAAGGCGGCAAAAAAGTGGAAATGATAGCAAGTGGAGAGGGGACCATGCAGTAGAATATACAGCCAGGTAGGCCGTGCAGAACCCATTTCACTGTACCTGAAAGTAGAGTTATAGGAAACTGTAAGTTATTGTTACTAATTTAAAAGTGGACTTTGGGCTTTTCTTGTGCTAACCCATGATTAGTTCATCCTTAGCAATGCTTATTTATTGGTTAATAATGTAATGTTTCCTGCAATGAGATGCCTGTGCCAATAATATCGCACAGTTAAATTGCAGAAAAAGTAAGAGAGTGAGCCACAAAATGCCTGCAGCTTACTTTTCAAGAAACCTTTGTTTTCCTAAAAGCCTTTATTTTCCTGTGTGATATCTCAACTCTATTCAGTCATAGCAGAAGTAGAGGGACAAATAACTCCTTTTCTCTTCCATTATATTTTATCTTTTTCTGGTTCCTAACTACATCTATTTTGTTCTGTCAGTTGGTTCTAGTAAGGACTTGTCTACCAGGTATTTCTTTGCAGTCACCAGTTCTTCATCTCCTTGTCTGGAGCAGGTTATAGTAACCAGTTCCTCTGAAACTTGCAGAACTGATCTAATCATATCAGTGAGGTCCTGTCATTGAAACATCTCCAGAAGTATGTTGATTTACTTAGATGGTGTGCCTTCATGACATCATGCCGCATTTCTGCAACAGAGATTAATTCCAGTGCTTGGACAGGATTTGGTCTTAAACATTTTAATTAGTTTATTGGACTGAAGTTCACAGAACTGGCAACTTAGTGGTAGATTTTTGCCAGTTACTATTTACATAATTTTTAAGATTTGGCTGTTACTGAAGATGAGCCTGTTGGGTATTAAAGATGAATGCAAAAATGAAATAACCCTCTCAAATTGTAGGCACTACTAAGTGTAAAGACTATGTAAGGCTAGCGACCTGCATAGCAACACCTACTAACCTCATTATCCTTTCCTCCATATAAGCTTACTTCATCCCCAAGTGGGCTTTGGAGATCTTATGTGAGATAAGAAATGTGAGCACAGCTGAACAGAGACAAAAAATTAATTACAAACCAGAAGGTCACGACTTAGGGTGCTCTGCCAGGGGCACGTTCCTCTCTTCTGAATGTATCATCTATTTATCAATTGAATGGCTTAACTTTGGCCCTTTTCACCCTTCTCACCATGCATTTTAAATGAATATAATCCTATGGTTGGGGAATGCTGTGTTCAATGCATCGAGCTTTTTTTCTACTTTAACGTGGGAGAGGAAAAGTAACGCATTACTTACCGTTAAGTTTTCTCCTATAAATGCAAACACATGTTCTTCCTTTCTTTCACCTTTTTCCGCAAAATGATTCATGTGCTTATATATTACAAAACTCTATTAGTCTCTCAGATTATATTTTCTGTGTCTGGCATTAAAGCTGTTGATCCATTACTGGGCTAAGGCCCTCACCAAGCTGCCAAGATCTGTCCTAAGGCCATGCTTAAAGGCTTGGAAATCAACTTAGGTTGTGATTATGGACAACTTGGAGGGCTTCCCAGAAAGGACCTGTCCAGTCACCAGTTACAAGAGATTAATATTGTTTCCATGATTTTTAAGTCTTCTCCTGCAACCGCTATGCACCAGCCTCTTGTCAGGACACAGCAAGGGCTGGGAGCTGAGGCAAGCCAAGAGGCAAGGGTGACCCCAGTGCAGGCAGTGCCCTCACCAGTGGGGCGCAGTGCCGCAGGGTCTGAGCATGGCAGGCAGAGCCATGTGCTGGTAACAGGGTCTACTGACAGTCCCAGGCAAGATGGAACGATGAGGCTCCATCCAGGAGTTTAAAAGACAGGGCTGGAGGCAAAGCTACAGCATGGGTCCAAAGTCCACCCAGGAGACAGGACCAAAGACAGGACTGGGTACAAGCTACAGCATATATATGAGGGGTCTTTCCAGGAGACAAGCTACCTACAGCCTAAGTCAATCCAGGGGACAGGGCCAGAGGCAGGGCTACAGACAGGTACACCTACGGCAAAGTTCAGGCAAAGAGCAAAGGCCCAAGCTTAAATGGGGATGCTGGGCCATAGGCAGAGGGGGTGCGTGGAGGTCCCACATGAGACTGATCTGTGCTGTTTAAGGGCTGATGGTGCCCTCAGGTTCCTGACATCTCCAGATCCTTAGTGGGACAGATGAAAGGTTGCTTGCTTTGTATGCTGTCATTTCTCACAAGTTTTAATGCTATAACTGGTACCTATAACAGAGCCCCTTTGTTTCAGTGAAGAGGAAGAAGAGGGTTTTCCCTCACATGCTTATTCTGGACCCAGAAATTCTTGTCATCCCTCAGATAACCACTTCATTCCAAACAGGGTGGATGATGGCTCACTTGTCTCCTGATGTAAGAGACAGGTATGTTTTCAGGAATACAAACCTTTTACTGTTTCTTTGGGTTTTTTCCCCCCTTAATCCCAAAGTCAACTACATCTAGATCTTCTCAAGAACCACTCTTGTTTTCTATTTCAGTGGCAGGCCAAAAAAAAAAGATAGTATGACATAGGTGCCTTCGATTGAATTTCAGGTAGGGTAGATTTCACCAGTGACAACATAAACGTTCAAGCCAGCTAGAAATTTACCAAAATCTGCGCAAATAAAATTAGTTTATTGGTGTTGAACAGATTGTACCTACACAAGTCTGCAGGGTCCATCTCCTTTCTCAGCCCCCATCCCTGCCTCAATTCTGGCAATGTTCACATGGCTTGTTATGCCAATAAGCTATTGTTGGGTTTAACTGTAGTCTTCCTTGTGGTATGGAGTGGATCTCTGTTAACCTCAGTTAAAGAGGAAATTCAGGACAGGAAGCTGTTCCTCTGTTACCAAACAGATATTGGCTGGGTTAAATGCATCCTTAAATCTTTTCCTATCCCTTCTGTGGCTGCTAAAGAGAATGAGAAGTTTTCTGTCCTCCCTCAGTGATCCCCAGAAATTCTGTTTTGTGTCCAAGTATGTTTTTGAGAAGAGCTAAGGTACTAGATTATTTCTCAATATATGGGTGAGGAAGGATGGAGGAACTGAAAAGAAATCTAATTTTTTTCAGGTGCTTAGTGCAGTATTAAAGCACCTCAATAGTGATCTATCTTTGCTAGTATTTTTCCAGTGAAATTTACACACTAACATCTTTGGTCTTCACTGGCTCCAGCGAGAGTTTCAAGATTTATGGGACTGGCTACAGCATATCCTGTGTGTTGTCTCTACCTGTAAAATGTGGTAAAGCAGAGTGAATCAGTGAAATGGTGGGCAGAGCCCTGGGGGACAGGATCTGTGCACAGAGGAGGCTGGCGTTTGTGTGAGACTGAAGAACTGGGTGAGAAGTTCTTGTTTGGCATGTTACTGTAAACTGCATTGGATTTGTTATGTGTTTCTGTCTGGAGGTTAAGAATTGTTCAGGGATAGCACTATCAATGCTATCATGCTGTGGTGGCTTACAAATAAGACTTGATCAAGAAAATTTTTCCAAGAATGTAAACTGACAAAACAGATATCTTGCTATGTCTGAGTAGTTACAGAACCATTTAGGCCCTGTCCGTTTCTCAAGTGCAATCAGTGTAAATAGCATCCTAAACCTGAGGTATTTTGAAAAACATGTAACAGAAAAGCGTATGTCCTTCTGACACGGCAGGGCCTGAAAAATGTGTTTTGCCTAGCCATTTAAAGTCATCATAAAGGTCCAAGTGAACACCTTGTAGTGTGTAAACACCTTGTGTAGTAGATGCGAGACATCACAGAGGATTATTGAGTGTCTTTTGGGGTATGAAGCCAGGATTTCAATATAGGTCTGTTAGCATATTTGCTTGGACAGTGGAATTTTGCTCCTTTTTTATTTAACTTTTCAAGATTGGGTTATTTACAAACTAAGGCTAGTTATTTCAAATATATTTACCTTGATATCATATACCCCTTTAAGCTACTGATACAAAGCACAGCAAGAGGTTTGGGTCTAACCAACGTCCTGGAAATTATGCCATTACATAGTATGACCCTGATAAGGAGGAAATACTGCAAATACTGTTAATATTTTTGTAACGACTATCATTCTTACCTTAGGTATAGAGACTCTAAAAGGCTCTGGTATAGAGACTCGAAAGGTTCTGGTTTTCAGATGGGGTTTGCAGATTATTAGAAGTAGAGGAAAGATACAGGCTGGACCAGAAATGCTGCAGCGGGCACGTGATTTCAGCCAGTGACAGGAGAGAGACGTTTATCTGAATCATGACTAGACATTTTGAGTTTGCTTTCGTTTTCCTGGGCATTACCCTAACAAAAGCTGCTTTAAAAATCTGTTTTAATTCACAGATCTACAAAAATTGTCTAATAAAGATATTGACACCTCTACAGTGAATTAAAGCTACTGATGATTGGCTTGATTTTCTTGGTAACCTTTCCTTGGACCCCTCAGAAATAGTCTGCTGATCCTGGTGGAAAACCTCTGGTCTGGTGTTGTGTAATTCTGCAGCTGTGCCTCTGCTCTCACTATAGTGATTAAAATAAGTTGAGCAGTGAATACAAAGATCACATAATGGTGTCAGAAAGGCCTTATTGTATATCATAGCCAGCGCAGGGAATGTTACAGACACACCTACATGGTAATCCCAATCTTCGTGACAGGGGTAGCTGTCTGGGAAGGGGGGGCTGTATTTACAATGTGCAGCAGTAGAGGCTGTCTCTTAACTGGTAGCAACACCCAGCGTTTCCCCCTTTATTTCCAGGGCTCTTTGGAGACAGTCACCACAAAGTGATATTGAGGAGAACTACAGCTTGCATCATGCCAGGGTAGTTAGGACTGACTGTTTAGGAAAATATCACTGAAATCTCACTATAACTACCTGCTAGCATGAGGACATAGTTGATGTACTTGCCCCTAAGTGATGCTTAGCAGCAATTGAGCTAAATTTTTCTCTGCTTGCCATTGATCTGTGGGACAGTGTGGAATAGTTCTGAGAGGTGCGGGGGGGGTGGGAAAGTGCAGGAGGTTTGGGTAGGGAGGATGGAGGAGAGGAAATCTAGCCTTTGAGAGAGATGCTGAAGTTTTGGCTTTAGGCAGTGAGCATTGTCTTCATATACATGGAGCAGCAGTAATTCTTCTCTCTAACATTTTCTAAGTGAATAAATTTGAAAAGACTACCAGCAAGTGTCCAATAAACCTGAATCTCTATAAAACACTGAAAACTGGAGAAAACTGTATTAAGTGTATGGTGAAAACTCGTCATGAAAATCTTGGTTATTCTAAATATCAGTCCTTTGTTGTGTGGAGTCAAAATTTTCTGTCGTCTTTGTGATTAGTGGAGTATCGAGAGATCTCCAACATCTGCTTTTTGCATACTGCAGCTTGAATGGAAAGGGTTTGTTTACTGGCATAGATCGGAGCTGGAAGCTAAAAATTTAAATGGTTTTAGGTTACGTGTAAGTGAAAATTTTTGTCAGCATCATCCATCTGCAGTTCACAAAGAGGCTTGTAAACTTGCAGTGCTGCATTGTAGCATGACATATATGTGAGAAGGTTTTTTTAAACAAGAGGCAGAATAGAGAGTTGTCTCTTCTGTTAGATGTGGAAACCAAATTTTTCAAAGGTACTCAACATCCATTTAACTTCTGTTGATTGATTAGGACAGCAGCACTAGTTTCATGTGTGTAATCCTTGTCCCTCAGCACCTTGTCTTTTATTCACTGCTTAGCAATAAATATCTTAATGTCTGTGTGCTTTTCTTTCTGCAATACTTCAGTGCTTTTTTCAGTTTACATATTAAATAAATAAATAATTAATTTGCTATGTTTTTGTAACGTGTCTTCTAGGATTAAACAACTCTGAGCAAATTGTTATGCTGTTATAGGGCAGAAAGAATACATGATAGTATGCTCATTCTGAATTAGTTTTATTGTTCATTCAAAAGGAAAATCATCTACTCATAATAAACAATTTAAAACATTTTCTACCTTAGCTTCTGGGCCTTGCTCGTGTCCTGTCGGAGTAATGAGACAGTAGAAAATACCTTTGAGACAGACCTTACTTGCAGCTACCTTGTCAATTTAACTGAGAAGCTAGACATTCTGCAAAAGCAGGTTAAGTCATAGTAGGTAACCCCAAGAGCCTGATAATTGACCTTTGTTTCTGATTTTAGTTTTTAGCTTGTTATTGTCAGGATGAAATTGTAAGGAGGGGCTTTGTTCACTTTATAACAGAGACAGCACCTGAATCACTGAGATTCAGGTCTCTGTCGGGGTGTTCTCTAATACCCTGTAACATTCCATCGCATTAAGTTTTCGCTGTCTTATTACAGAAATGTTTGCTGTGTGCTGTCAGCTCCTGTTAAAATAACTCCTCTAGAGATCTGTGCTAGTGTGTCATCCTGTCTGAAAACCCTCTTCTCCCAAACCCTGACTGGGAAAGGATACAACTTTGAGCATACCTAGGGCTTTGCATCTTCAAAGAGAAGCAGAGCATGCTGCTGTGGTCAGAAGCGCCTCCTTTCCTGCCTGCCTCTCTGCTCCTCTAGGACACTGTTTTCTATTACATTTTAAAGCAGACAACCCCTCTTGTGCCAGTATTTTAGGGGTATTAAGAGAGTTTAGCTCCCCCACCACCACTGCGACCAAGCACGCTTAAATAGGGACAGAACATAATCTCAGATTTATGTATTTGTTCTTTTAACATGTTAATTTTTATTACTGTTGCACAAGAAGGTGATTTTTCAGTGTCCCTCTGCAGATTTATTCCAGTCTCCAGATTCCAATAATAGTGTCTGAGTATACTTAGCTGGTGTGCTGATGGGTTGGTTTGCCTCTCCCCCCCTGCCCCCCGATTATAAGATCAGTTCACTGAGTGAAACTGCGAGCCACATTAGGGCAAGAGAAGCAATTTACTGCTGCTGAATACATTTGCTGAGTGTACTTTCCCTCATCTTGTCAGCTTGTCAGTCTGGAGGCATCCATAAACCTGTGACAGCTTCAGAAGACGAACTCTGGCAGCAAGCTGTCAGGGTGCCAGGCACTGCTGTCTGGGCGCTCCCTTCCTCCCCTCTCCCCCCTTGCCCGCCCGCTTGCCCTCCCTCTGCCTGCCTGTCTCTCTCGTCTCTCTCTCTCACTCCTCTTCCCGCCCCACTCCCTGCCTCTCTCTACCTTACTGATGTGGGTTTAGGTGCTGCTGTTCTCCGTGGTGGTACCTTTTTGGTTTCCTCCTTGATCCTCTTGCCACTGGAGCACAAGGAGAACTGACTGCCCGTGGTGCAGCACCTGCCCCTGCAGCCTGGGGAGCGAGGGGGAGGAAAGCGGGGCGCGCTGCATCCCGGTCTGCCTGCGCCGGCAGTGAGCTTGTTCAGTCACTTCGCTAGAAATGCCTTTGAACTGCTGCCAGATCCCATTGTCTGCCGTCCAAATGGAGTTCAACGCCCTGCTGTGATCAGATGCACAGTGTGTAAGAGGAGGAAGGAATGGAGCTGTATCCCCACCCTGAAGGAGCATCTCAAATCTGCCGTGTGCCATGACAATTCGAGTACTGGACCATGCTTCTCTGCCTTCCTCTGCACACCGTCTTCCTTACTTTCCTCTCATTGTTCCCGGGATTTCAGGGAGTGACATGGAAGCTTTTCAGAGAGGAGCTGCAAGGCAAGATAGTTTCTGGGGAGAAGAGGGCTGTGCTTTTGGACTGCTTATGTGGGACTGTGCTTTGCCCACCACCCACCTGTAGCTGCAGTATGATATACCAGCTAGTGGTTAATAGTGCTCAGCAGTGATGTGCTCTTTTTTAGCATGAATTTATTTACATTTTTCCATTTGTCTGCACTTAAAATTCCAGCATCCTTAGGTTCACAAAATGATCTGAGAGACTTTGGCAACACTGAGTGAAGGGAAGGCACCCACTGCTACTAATAATGGTTCAGCCATCTACCAACTGTGCAGCCCAGCTGCCCTTCTCCAGAAAGGCCAGCTCACTTTATTTATATTTTTTGTGAAGAGAAGCTCTCAGGCTTTCTTGCTTTCCCTGTGGCTCAATGTCTTTCCTTGGGTTGCTGACTGTCAGACCCCTTTTCAGGGAGTAACTTCACTTGAGGATTTCGCTTTTAAAGGTAGGAATTTGAATCTTTGTGCTTATCTTTGCTATTCATTATCTGATTGTTACCTAGTTTGTTACAGGAAAACATTGTTTTCTTTCATGCCTCGTTATTTGACTGCTTGTTAACCAGTCATCATCTGCAAGGACAAAGCTTTGAGAGGAGGATGGAGGAGCTGCTCTTCAGTGACTGTATTAGGCAGTGCACTGAGTGGAGTTGGCAGGGCTTGTATCTCTCACTGATATGCCTGCTACGTTCCTTGCTCATTAAGCTCTTTGTTAGTTCCTTCTCCTTCTCCTCCCTCTGCTCTCCCTTTCCCTCCCTGATAGGATGTCTCTGCATCTAACCTTGCTGCTGGGTTAAATTCAGGTTCTGAAATGTGCTGGAGGAGGACGAAATCTGCCCTGTGAGGAGCTGGTGACTCACGAATGCACTTGAATAGTACAAGGAAGCTGGTTATAGCTGCACGCCTTCGCCTAGGCTACTGCTCACGCTGTGCTATAGATAGACACTCCCTTGACCCTTCGTAGTCACTTTATGTCTTGGGTACCTGACTGGAAGATGAATAGATATCAGCAATATTGGTAGCTGATGAAATAACTGTAAAGATTAGAGCCATTACAGACAGAACATTTTAAAAATCAGATGGTGTCTTGTATGTTCCCTGAGGACTAATGCAACCACATTTTCTAGTGGTTTGTCACACAGCAATCTAAATTCTCATTTGCATCTCAAGAGCAAAGCTAGTTGTGCTAAGTTAATATTTAACAACTTGAAAGCTTAGAAATGGAAATTTTTATAGATATTCTTTTTCCTTTCACCACGAAGTAGTAAAAGAAGACCCTTCGGTTAACAATGTGTTTGATTTCCATTTTTTAGATCCTTGGGAAATAAGATTAACTTGGAACACTGAGGATTTTCTGGTAATTAAGAAATTTCTTGATCCTCAAGCTGAGATGTAGCTGCTGTTCTCCTGGTCAAGGCACATTAAACAGAATTTGGGACTTTGAAAATATTCTTTAATTAACCAGTCAAGTTCATGCTGATAGTACGGATGCTTCTGCAACGTGGCCAAACACTGCAGATGCAGGAAGCAAGAGCTTGGCCTGGAGCACAGACCAGAAACTAATCGCAGGGCCTCTTCTCTTAAGGGTCTTTGTTTTTTTCCTCTTACAGTAACAAATGAGTCAGATGGTTAGGCTGCTTGTAAGCAACTGTGTAGACGTAGCTCCTGCTGTCTGAAACCTTCCCTCTACAATGTGGCTATATGGAAGAGGAGACACAATTTTCAATTCCCTTCTCTGCCCTCCCTCTTCACTCCCCAGCTTCAGCTCATAAAGGATGAGGAAGGGTGGTGGTCTCTGCTTAAGTGATGTCATATGTTTCGGGTGAGCTAAAATTGCAGTGAAATTTTTTCCATATTGCATTAGGGTCTGGCCTTTCTATAGGCCATTCAATTCAAGAATCCCAAAGAGATAATGAAAAGGTATATCTTGAGAGGAGTGTTTAACCAACACAGAGGTGAAGTAACCTGTCAAAGGTTGACCTGCTACTAACTCGAGGTCTTACCTCACTGCTGGAATTGTCAGACAGCGTCCTATGTGGTTTTTCTGTTTCGATGATTTGAAAGAAATTACTAAATAAATACAAATGATCTTTCAGTAAAAACGTTCCCCATTGTTTTAAACCATCCAGAAATGATGTATCAAGTCTGTTAACCTTAGATGAAATATAATGAAAAGTCGTTAACCCCACTGCTGTCCTTCATCGTGAAACAACCATTTTATGCGCTCAGTAAAATGTTATGTCAGAGGCATCCATGTGAGTGGATGCAGCCATTTGCCTGAAACCACAATTAAGGTCAGGTTGCACGAGCTCCTGTTCAGCCTGGTGTTACCGCTTCAGTGTGTATAGATGTGTCTCCGTTGTCATGCCTCATTCCAAGCACCTGGACCCTGCTGAAGTTTTCTTCTAGCAGGATGAAGAAAGCTATAGCGCAGAGCTGGACTGGAGCAGGTACTTGAGTAGTTATCACTCTGTGGGGCGCCTGTTTTCTGATGCTTCGTGATGGAGTCACCTGGTGCGGTAAAAGCACTTGGGTGTGTTTGAAAGCTGAGAACCTCCTTTTAGTCTCTGAACCACTCTAAAGAAGGTGATGGATTCAATAAGCTTGTTTCAAGAGAGGCAATTGGTAGTGCTCATTTATAAAAAATGTTGCTGGGTTGCTGGAAGATAGGAGGGGGAAGAGGCTGAGAAGGAAAGTCTGCAAACTAAGCCTGCTTACACACATTAGGATGAGCCCAGGCATGAAGCGAAAGGAAAACTCAGAGCTCTTCATTATCTAATACTCCCTTAGGGCAATAACAAACTCACTATAGAGCCAGCAAGCCAGGCACAGGGGCTGGCAGAGAGCGAGCGCACGTTGTTCTCAGAATATGGCTGGTGCCGGAATCTTTCACTGCAAATTTGAAGCCATCTTCAATGCAAAATATTCCTCAAAGGGATTTGTTTTTGTTGCTTACCATTTCAAAAGCTGCTTTCAATCCAGTGTGATGCCTTCTTCCGAACAAAAGGTTGTAAAGTTAGATATCATACAACAGTGGAAGCATAATCGTGCTTTTTCATACCCCCATATATGAGCTGAGGTTATGCAGAGACCTTCGTTTTTGGAACTGAAAAAGACCAAATGGGAGAAGTTTGCCTCTCTCTGCTTTAGTGTGTTGTAGCTTTTCAGCCTTTCTGTGGTGCTTAGTGTCCACTCCATATTGTGTGCTTCATTTCAGAGTAAGTAATCATTTTTATACTGAAAATTCAAGTGCAGAATATATTTGTCTAAAGGCCAAATGTTTTTTCTGGGTTGGGGAATGTGGGAGAGCACATAACGCAAACCTCCAGTGTCTCCCACTGATACATGTACAGTTATTCTGGTTTGGATTTCTATAAGGAGTGGGGGATAGAAGTTAAAGTGTCTCTTCTGAGGTGGTAGGGTAGTTAAGGGTAGGATTTGTGGCATTGGTGCAGCCTGCATACATTAAATAGGTTGATTGACATTAGTCTGTTTAGGATCGTGAAGGAAAGTGGACCTCTCTAAAAAAGTAGAGGACTCAAGTATCCCTCTTACTTGTATTCCTAGCATTTGCAGAGTCCAAGGTGATTCTTTATATAAGCAATTTGATCTAAAACAAATTCACTCTCTTCCCCCTTCCCAATAAATTAAATGCCATTGCCAGTAGTTTAACCTCTGAGGTGGTCCTCGCTGAATGAGCGTGGTTCCCCTGTTTGATGCAAATAGCAGCAGTGGAGAAAAAGAAACATATGAGAGGCTGGCAAATGCAGTGGAAGAGAATTTTCCCCCCTTCCATGGACCAACGTGTGTGCTGTCAGCAAACCAAGCCAAGTTACGGTCCTTCTGCTAATTGAGAACTGCTAGAGGATTTTTCACCTTCTGTCTGTCTCAAATCTCATTCTCTGGAGTGTTTGCAGTAGAGCGGCGAAGGCGAGTGGTGGCAATCCCCCCCTTATCGCTGTTTTGAAGTTTGTGTTTTATCCAGGTAACGTCAGGATGCCAATTCATTCTGATACGTTCACAAAGTGCTGTTGAGGCGTCAGTGCTCAGCATCTGTGTGTAACGTGATTCTTATTTTACAGATGGGGTTCAGGAAATGTGTAACCGCTTCAAGTTAAAAGTGGAATAAAGGACTGAACTCAGTCTTACTCTCAAATTCCCTAGCTTTTAGTATGATGTCTAGCTCCCTCCTAGAGGGTACGTGAAGAGCTCTCACTGTCTCAAAGATGGTCTTTGAACCTATTTCTGATGCTTGTGGACCCGTGCACCAAGGGGAAGTTGAAGATTTTAATATCCCAACCCTGTCTCATCTCCCGTGATAATGCTGCTCTTCCTTCTGCCCCTTCTGTAACTGTGCAAGGAGAGAAGGAAGCCAAGAAGGGCACTGAAATTTCCCTGGCAGTTCACAGTGTTGGTCTCCTGAACATGGAACCCTCCGTTGTGGCTCAGCTGTGGAGTTTTCCTCTCTGACTACTCTCGAAAATCAGTGTCTGGATGAGAGGACAAAATTGGATCCTCAGTTTACGTGTGCAGGCATGAGTTAGAAAACAATCACCTTGTCTTAACTCTGGAGGAGCTGAATGAGGGTAGTACACAGGTTGACAGCCCTTACACGCGCCCCTTGGCACTGCTTGGGTAGAGTTATCTGTTGGCACTGCTGCCAAGGGACTGCCCCACTGAGCAGAGGGACACCAGGGCTTGAAACTGAGAGCCACGTCGGTGGATTTCCTGGAGCTGGAATGACGAATGCATTTGTCAAACTGGCAGCCCTGTGTGGCCAAGGAGGAGAAGGATGTGCAGGTCTGCTCTCCTGGCCAGGGTGAGGGGATACTGGTGAATTTGCACATTTGCCCGTGCCCCTCTCAGCTGAGAGGGGAGTCAGGCAGCAAAGCCAGCGCCTGGCGAGCGCAGAGGAGGCTGGGTTGCGTCCAGCAGCAGGCAGCTGCCTCGCGATGTTGCCTGGTTGTGTCAGATAAATTCATTGGGAAAATACAGGCAGGCAAAGGGGAATATGAGCAAAAATAAGTGTAAAAGCGCTGGGGCAGGATTCTTGCTAAAGGTACTAAGATGTCAGCAGGTCCTTTAAATGCGCTTTCTGTTAACACTTGCAATCACAGATGTTCTGCAAGCCACTTAGTGCTACACGGGAGAGTGAGGACAAAGTCAAAGCGTTTCAAATTATTGCAGAAATACTAACCCAGATTCATAATGAAGACTGAATTTTACAATTCAAGTAGAGGCTTCATTTCTCTGTTGTGTAAGAAAACAGAGCATGTCTTCCAAAAAGCTGTAATCTTTATATTCCAGCTACCAAATTAATTATGTGAGAGTTAAGTAGACCAAATAATTAGGGTTAAAATTAATTTCTGTATTTAACTTTAAAATTAATGTCTAAAATTTTAAAAGATGTTTATCATGGTGTATTTTTTAGTAACATAATTCTAGCTCTTCAGAGTTGCTGTCTAGCTAAAAATTATTTATTTATTGTGTTTTGGCTACAGTGAAGAAGATAAGAAAATTCAGAGTTTGGATATCCAGACTGCCTTTGCTCTCCCCTTTGCAGCAATGTTGAGTAGAAAAACAAGAAAAAATCTTGTCTAGAAGTAGAGCGTTAATCTAATCTGGGGCTACGAAAAAGCATTAATTATTTAGTTATAGTGTTGCTGCAAAGTCGAGTTTGAATTACTTGAGGGCTCTAAATGCGGTTGTTTCTCTCCCATCACATCTGTGCGCAAGATTTTAGTGTTAAGTGATCTGAAAACTATAAAGTATCTGTTACCTCATTGAGATCAATTAGCACATTTGTACTTGAGATTTCAACATTAATCATGAAATTTCAGCAGTTATAATGTTTTATTGTGGGTATTCGTTAAGGTAGGTAATCTACACTGTCAGCTAGCTAATACCGCTTTTGTCTCTGCATGGGAAAGGGTTTACAATTGAAAGGGCAGAAAGCGCTGTAAGAAATGTAGTTGAAGTAACTTTCCTGCCTAATGCAGTCCTTACCTTCTTTTGCTCCCAGAGGCTTCTCTCTGGACAAAGGGAAGGGATGAATGCAATTAGTACTGCAAGTGTATTAGATTTTCACAACCAAACCAGCAGTGGCTTTAGTCAGGATATGGATGAAATGATGCTGTGGTGTGAATTGCAAGACATGGTGAATTTTAGACTTGCAGACTGTATGAGCCCTCCCCCGTCAGCCTTAAATACGTAAGCTGTAAGCATGCTGGTGTATTTCTGCTGGAACTCGTCTTTGAAGATGAGCTGTTAAGCCTTTTAGACCCTGCTTCTTTTGATTATTAAAGAACCTATGTTTTTTAAAAGTAGGCAAGCTAGACCTAATGTCTTAGGCAAATTCTGTCTTTAGGCGCTATGTTTCAGCCTCCTTAAGCAATGTGAGCTGTCATTTTCTCCTACTCCCCTGACTCCCTGTGCACTCCTCCCTTTATCTCTTCCTCCTACTCTCAGCTTTGCATTTTGTTTCACGTTGTCTCCTATTCCTGGAACAGTCTCCCAGCCTCTGCTGCCAAATCCTCCCTCCCTCTCTCTGCTCTTGCAAACCTGTTTCTTCCAGCAATCATTCCCAAGTTGTTTACTTGACTAATTGTCTCTCTGTGTGCTTTCTTTCCAATATCTGTTGTTCTGGATCATGTTTCTTAATGTGAGATAGTACGTATGGCAGGGTAAAGGAGTGTATTTGCCACTATTTTGTTGAGCATTGTTTGCATTAGCTCTTTATACAATGATTAGTAATAAATTCCCCTTCCCATTTTGAGTGCAGAATTTTTCACTTTGTTCGCTATTTTCTGTATGCTATTAAAGAGCAGCCATGTTTAATCTTAAGGTAATTGCTAGGCTGTGGAAAATTAGTGTCTGTATTACAGCAAGTGCCATCAGCTAGCCTGTCTGTATAGGCAAAGTTCAGCTGTGTTTATCAACTTGCATGAAATGGTGCCAGGGCTCTGGGCAAATCTGGTGGTGCTCAGTAATATTACTGTCATTGCACAGCTTCACTATGGTGGTAATTGTGGTGCCATGGCTGTTATTTTCCTAGCATGGACAAGCTCGCAGAGGCATGCATGGAGATACATCTGCTTACTGTTTATAAAGCATTTTTGTGTCCTTGTTTGTGGAACAAGTCTTACCACAAAAACATTGCAGGAAAGCAGAAGACCCACCATGTTAGTAAAACTATGTGTTGGTAAGTGGTTATGTTGTTGTATGCAAGTGGTGGATCAAGTCATCAGGTTTTTTGCAGTCCATTTTATGGGCTGAATACCCTCTACCAGGCTAGACCAAGAGAACTGGGTTCTCTTTCCTAATGAACACCTCTCCATACAGGCTGATGCATGTTTTCACCTGGAGAGAATTTCACTTTTCTGGCAATTCTGTTCTTTCCATTCCAACTGAGACAAGGCAATCTGATGATTGATTTTTTAAAAAAAGCTACTGGGATTTTCTGGTTTCAATTCAATTATTTGAACCAAGTTGAAGATTTAAGAAAGGAAAAAAAACTCTGAAAACATTTAATGTTGCTTTAGACTAAGTTTCATAATAAACAGTGTTCTGAATATTTCTGTTTTCTTAAGTCTCACTTCTGATAATAGTCTGACCTCGTATCTTACTGCTGCATGTGAAACAGAGATAGTTTCATAATTGTTTAATCCTATAGATACTTAGACAAGCTTGCAAAACGGCACGCAAGACTAACCCCATTAATTTTGATGTGAAGGTTACGCATACATTTTTCCATTATCAGAAACTAAAAGTAGACTTCAAAACTAAATTTCTTCATGGAAGAAACAATTTCTTACTTAAAAACATAAATAGTTTCCATGTTAATAATGAAAAATTAATCAGATTTTCAGTAGTTGAATGCATTTTATAGGGAATTTTACAACCTGTAAATTTTGGAAGACAGTCTCCAGGATAGCTGATTTAGTTTCCAAAACCCATAATTGGGCACCTTGCAGTTTTTACTACCCAGATCTTTTTGTCTTCAGCTGCAGTCCCTATTTTGCTCAAAATTCTTGAGCTTTCCTGACAAAACTTCAGTTTTATCAGAGGGTAGATTTGATTGCAAATATGGTGGCTTTTGTTCCCGAGTTTGTCTATACTGTTAATTAGGCTGTTAATGAGGCCCTGGACACTCTGCATGAAGGAGTATTTTAAAGATGCAGCTTCATAGTAGAAAAAAATTCTACTCATAATCAGTTGACTAATTAAAAATGTAAGAATGTGGCACCCACTTCAGCAATTAAGTCTATGAAATGGGAGGAGGGTGAAGAACTAGTGATGGGTAATTACAGTTTAAAATGAATTAATACATTTGAGACTTATGTCTTTTGAAATAAGTTTTATTTCTGTGTGTTGATTGTCTAAAAACAAGGTTTCCACAAAGGGGAATAGAAGGTATAGTGTTGAAATTCGTGTTTAAAAATGTAGTGAACATGGCATAGTGTAAACTGTGGTGTGGAAATAAGTGTGCATTGCCTGTGTTGCTCTGATTTTGTAACAGTTACAAACACAGGTGGTCTGAGAGAAAATTAAGTAATTCCACCCACATTAAGACAGGGAAGTCTAACAATAGCCACAACTCTTTATCACCCTGTTTCTCTAGCAGACTCCCTCCTTCTGTCACTTACACATCCTTCGTGCATTGAAAACTAACTAGTGTGTGAAGCTGCTGCAGAGTCTATCAAGGCCATAAGGACCCCAGTAGGCTGGAGTTGCCCTGATCCACCATGCATGGGGTCTCCATCCATCCTCCTCTTCTTCCTCCTCCTCCTCTGACACAGGCAGCATCCTCAGCAACAGTACCCAAACAAGACAAATAGAGGCGGTCAGCGACAGCCACCAGGTTCAACCAGATGAGTGCATAGCCATCAGGCAGGTCCAAAGTCAGGTCAGCAAGGCAGAGCATACTTGTAATATAGTTCAGGTCATGCCCTGAGCTCAGGTACAGCTCTCAGGTCAGTAGGTGGAGGCTGGGCAGGGCATTCAGAGACTGTTGGTGTATGCAAGGTCCTGACAGTCTTCCTTACAGAGTCCCCCCTCGAGATCTGTTTCTGCTGTAACCGTTGTGAAAAACCAGATGATGATTTTCATTGCGTGATTTCATTGCCATGAAGGCTTAGTGAGGGCAGTAGAGCACTTTGTGTTTGTTCCTGTCTTGCAAAACTGAGGCCTCCAAACCACTGTCTCAGCCAGCCTGTGCAATCTCCATAGACCTCAGGTCATCCCTTTTCCACTCATTCCACTCTTATTCCCTTTGCTTGTTTTTACTCGTTTTGCCTTTGCTAGGTGAGATTTATAGTTTGCTTATATCATTTTCCCCTCCTTTTTCTGAAGTGAGTTTGTACTGTGTTAAAAGCTATCTTGCAATAGCCAAGCCAGCAAAAATGTGAATATTTTGTTTTCTGAGTCCAGGAGACTTACTTATTTCAATCACACCAAGGTAATAAGAGAACTGACTGTTAGCAACTACAAAGACTGGGAGATCTGCCATCAGCTTTGCACTGGATGGAGGTCTTTTGAATAGACAACCTCAGCTGAAGGCAGGCAGGAGGGAGCTGCTTGTACACAGCTGGGGAACACATTCTTTTACAAACGCAGCAAATTCTGACCATGTGAATATTGGTGCAAATACACAGGAACAGGTGAGCGCAAGAGCCTTTCCTGAGGTTTTATGCTTTGGTAGAGCATACTTACAGCTTTCTTCTAATGTCAATTTGGACGAACTTTCAGTGTAACAGTATTAACCTGTTCCCTACTGTCATGTGTTCCTAGATAAAATAGATTGGAAAAGATTAGCTTCTATGTGTTACCTGACAGGAGGAAGCAATTGAACATAGAAGATCAGCTTCTTGCTAATTGAGGTGAAACTTTTAAAGTGTAGCTCAAAGGAAGAATTGTTAGGCTGCTTTCATAGCAATTGCAGATAAACTCTCATAATGTACATATCTATATTAAGACACTTCAACTCTGACTGACACTGAGTTGTCTTGTTTTTGCCACAGTTTGACTGTATTTCCCCACTTGATTAAGTTACTTAAGAGAAGACAGCAGAGAAGACGTTCTGCTTTCTGCAGCAGGATTGTTTATCTGAATTGTGATAAGTAGGGTGCATGAGGGAATGGAATTTAGATCCTTGTTGATATCTAATGCAGAAGGAACTGTATTTATTTCCTGTTCTCACAGTTGAGCTGAAGATGTTCTGCCATGATATAGAGTATACTTGTTGATTACTGATGTAAGGAGGAGACTGAAGATGGTGTGTTCCCACCATTTGGGGTGACTGAGATATTCACTTCCCACCTGGGTGGGATTGGAGAGCAATTTGGAGTGCCCTTGTGTAGCAGGCTCTGACCTGCGCCAGCTCTAGTTCTCTGTCCCACAGCTCCAAGTGGCTGGCTGCAGAAAGGAGCTGGTGTCTCATGTTATCACCTGCTTTGGGAAAAGAGTTAGGGTGAAAGCATGCATAGACCTATGTGTCAGGAAAGGCACAAAACAGAAGGAAGGGTAAGTCCAGAATGAAACTGTGCAGTTCTTGTGGTGGCCTGATACCTGGGTGTTAGAGCTTCAGTAGCACATGAAATAAAGAAGTGGGGATGCCCCTTTGGTTATCTCTGAGGAAAGTGCCTCCTTTCTCTCATATGAGCAGTTGCATTAGAGAGACCTGTGCAGCCCCAGAGCAGTTACATCCCCTCAGCTGGTGGAAAGCTCTGACTTCTGTGAGCACTTCCGCTGCCACGATACTTTTAGTCTCTCCTTTTCATTCCAGCAAAGGTGTGCAGATTTCCTGGAAGCTCTTATAAAGAGGACCTTTTTGTTTTCAGAGGAAAGGATTGGTTTATGTTGCTAGCAGGTAGTGCTGGGCCGTGCATCTGTCGTTGGCATGGGAAGGACTAAACCTGTTGTTTCCTTTTTTGTACTGTAAAGGAGTAAGAGAACACAGATCTGCTGCAAACTAGGTTGTCATTGGAAGGGATATATCATCTATGCCAACAGCAAGAACCTTGCAGGAATCATGTGCAGCCCCTGGTGGAGCTGGCCGGGCAGTGTGAGCTGGCCTCTCCAAGACCTGTGCCTTCAAACTTCGTTGCACTGGTATAAGGGTAAATTCAAGCCTGCGGTTGGATTTCCACCAGGTTGGGCTGAGAGGAGTTCATGCAGATCTGTTTAGCATGGACTGCAGTTTGTTGCTTTTGCAGAAGGTGTAAAGTTACGTACCTGTCTGGGGATGATGATAAAAAAATTATTATTACTTCATCGCGCAGGTCTTCTCCTCTTATATCAGACTGACACGTTTCAAGCCTGCTGGCCAGCTGGCAGCTTTCCAGCTTACCACAGGTCTGTACCGAAAGAGGCCTATCCCTGCGCGGGGACTTGGCGAAGCAGAGCACAGCGCTGGCTGGAGGCTGCAAGCCTGTCTGTCGGAGCAGCGTGGGCACCATTAGTGTTTCTTGCCTCTTTGATCTGAGTTTTGTGTTCCTCGGGCAGTCTCTGACCACAGGATTTGACGGGCAGTGGGTGCTAGCTGAAACACACGCCCAGAGCCCAAAAATGAGGTTGGTTGGCAATTGCATTACAATGTGGCTGTAATTTCCACACTATTTTTTTTATCCAATATGTGGAATACAACCAGTGCTCATTCTCCTGAGGGTCTGCTAATTCTTTTGCCATGTGGCTCACTGTGCTCTGCTGAGGCTACTTGCCAGGTTCCCCAACTTCACGAGAGAGGGGGGCTGTACCTGGATGGCTGGCGTACAGATACCACCACAGACAAGGGAGGGGCTGCGGCGTCCCACAATCAAGCAGACAAAAGAGGAATTTTGTGTCATGATGACACCATTAAGGTGGAATGGCTTGGAAAATCAATCAGATTCCTTCTCCGATTACTGTGTAACTCAATTACTGCAGTCCCTCTGGGGCCCGAGGCAACAACAGTCTCGCAGGAAGTGCCAGAGAAAGACCTCTGAATTAGAGCTCTTGTGGACAATGGCAAGATCCTGCTGCTGTGCGTTCCAGAAAGAGGGGTTATATTATGAATAATAAAAAGGGCTAGGGAAATGTACTCTGGTTTTTAGGGTGGTAAGACCTTCTGTGGCTCAGCTAGGAAAGTGCTTGTGTGACAGAAGTTCTTGATGAAGGTCTCAAATGACACCCATTATCTTCCATGTGCCTTGGCATGAATGTACCAGCAGCCCCAAATACGTATATTCTTGTCACTGGTTTTGGACAACTGCTGGTCTTGAGCATTTATACTGATTCCCCACAATAATTTCCAAGCGTTGGAAATATCTGGAGATCAGACATTAAAACCACACAGTTCTGATTGCTATCTTGCTTTCATATCACATCAGTTGCCATGTGGCTTAGCAGCTGATAATTCACAAAAAAGTTCATGTTTCACATTAACACTGTATATCACTAGGAAACAGAACATCTAAGTTTTATAAAGCATTTGTCTTAATGCTCGTGATTTGTGAGATAGCTGACCTTACAGCTGATGCTCTCGTCTAGTGATGCTTTTCTGACAGGACGGGAGCCTGCGTCCTTGCACTGGTGAAATACTTAATCCTTGCTGCGCGTTCTGACTGCTGCCTTCTGCAATTCACACTCAGGCAGTCCTGGCAGGAGTTTGGAATGGACCTTAATTTATCTATAAACTTGTTTATTTTGTGGTGTTAGATTCCAAGGAATTTGATCTCAGAAGAGGACACGGGTATTTTCTTTTCCTTTTAAGAGGGAGCAATTTTCAGTGTGCTTTTTCTTTCCCTTTTCTTTCTCCAGTATAGATCATTCTGGGCTTTGTGTTTTGGGTATGAGTGGTTTCTGACAGCTCTGTCACCTTTTAATATAAATTTTGGTTGGTATATTTTTTTTGTTGCTTTTTTTCCTTTTCATTTGAACCTAAACCAGCTGATGTGGTCCCCAAAGAGCTAAATGCATATCGTGCCAGCTGGCATGCCCTCTGGCTGTGAAGCCTTGTTAAAGAGATCGGAGCTGACAGATTCTTGAGCAGCAATCTGATACAGGCCTTTTTTTTTTTTTTTTTAATTTGTTTTTTTGAGCTCACCCATGTAACAAATGGGGGCTTGTTTGGGAGCTTCACTAGAGGCTTGAATGGAGTCATTGTTATCAAAACACTGCTGTCATTCAGAAGTGCCCAGCAAAGGGGGTTCCTCTCCCTTTTGCCCCTCAGCTGGGCGCTGCAGGTGTGGCAGCCTAGCTTAAACTCTGGTTTCATCCTTATTCTACAGAATAATCCAGTTGTCTTGTGATTTTCATCTTTAAACTGATAACCAGGAAACTGAAGTTACAGCTCTTTGCAAAATAGAGACTCAGTTCAACACAAAATATGAAGTTGGAGAGGTGAGTGAGCGTAACCAGGGAAGAGAAGTTGTTTTCCAGGTTGATGTTTTGGGCGTAGAGAGTCATAAAAGTAGTACAGTGCTTTGCCAGGCTTTTGCATTGATCAGCATATTCTCAGTTTTCTTACTGTTACTGTGGTGTTTAGATTACAAATTCTACCCCAGAAACACTTGCTTGGAAACTTCTGCAGGCAACACATGGGCTTCTGAGCTTAAAGTCCCGCTTTACATTATTTTCTCCTGCAAAAACAACTTGTTGTCTAATACATTAAAAATTAAAAAACAAAAAAATGTGAGCTATTTGGGAAGTCACTGACTTGCAATTCTCAGTCTTGTTAGTCAAAATCGAGTATGTAGGAATCTGAGTGTTTTGTATTAATTTGTTGTGCAGCAGTAGAATGAAGACTGCTTCTCATAGCAGCTAATGTGCATGGAGCTGTGTATATATTGTGTCTTACAGGGAATTCATCTCATAAAAAAGATACAGCATTTATTATATGTTTCTATCTAACCTCTCTCTGCCCTGCTGAATTCTGCCTCTGCTGGCTCCTGCCTCTCTGGAGCAAGTACAAGGGTGGTGACACTGGGGCCTTCCTTGCAGAGTCAGTGGGATGGGAAAGGCTCATTGTGGAGGTGGAAGGGTTATTTCCCTGCTCGCTTTTGAAAGGTGGCACGTGTTTTTGGGCACTATGCTGATACATGACTGAACTGGACTTGAACTGGAATTACAAGCTGTATCCTGCACTCAGTCCAGAGAGTCACACAGTCAAAATCAATTGTCACTTCAGTAACAAAAAAAGGAAAGAACTATCTGACTTCTGTTTTTTACATCTTCCCATAGTAATTTCTCCCCTTCTCTCCCTTGTTCTTTTTCCAATAAAAAGTTAACAGTATGTGGAGACAAAACTGAAAGATGATCAGTTGTCTGTGTTGAAGAAAACACAGCTTATTGTCGCTGGCTGAGCTGGGTTTCGAAAGCCAGCTCTGTCATTACAGAGGGCCATTTGGGAATAGAGACTCGATCCATTTGGAGTCTGGGGAACAGAGGATTTTTTTTTTTTTTTTTTTAATCTTGATTCATCAGCTGCCTCGCACTGTGACCTTCAGTAAGATTTGCTATGTCTCAGTTTCTCCACTGGAAAATTATTTCTGTAATATACTTTACATTTACAGTCTACAGCTATTCTGGAGACTTCATCAGGGCTAAGGTTTCATTGTGCACTATACAAGTCAGTCTCTACACTGCTGAGCTTATAGCATAGAAGTTATTTGAGATAATACTTAATGATCATTAAAAGGCTTGTGTAAAGAGCACTCTGACTCTTTTCCATCCACTGTCACAAAGTTAGCAATATTATATCTCTTCATATAAAATCTGCTTGGTTTTTTTTGTCTCTGCTTCAAGCTGCACCAGCAGTTTGGAAAACAGCCTGGTGGGAGTCTTCAGAGTGGGACTTTTGGCCTCATCTGTGAACTGATATTTTCCCTGACTCAGAAGGATTTTTTTCTGTTTAGTAATACACATTACAAAATAAGCATCTGTCTCACAAGTAATTTCTGGTGGAGCAAAATAAGCATCTGCCTCACAAATAGTTTCTTTTCTGGTGGAGCTAGTTGTTAAAACCCTGACTTTACTATATGAAAACCTTATGTCTGTCTGAAACTCGTGGACGAGCTAGTCATCCAATATTCTTTGTTTTATCAGAATGATAGTAGCAAAAAGGCTCAAAAATGGGAGGAACGGAGAAAGGATGAAGGACTCTTTTGGTAGTATTTTTTGTTATTGTTGCTCTTGTGCCGCCTGGTGTTGTAAGCTGTGCCAGTTGAGCAGGTGTTTAGAGGGATTGTATGTGGTGGAGCGCATGTCTGCAGGAGTGTGGGTGTGTGAGGACGAAAGGTTTGGAGAGAAAAAAGATTTTTTAACTTTTACAGAGAGCTCATTTTGGCTGACTTGGTGAGCAACATCTGGCATTCAGCGTGTCCTTGCACTGTGCTGGGAGAGGCAGCAGGTGCTCCCCAAAAATGTGCCTGTATCCCAAGTAATGCACACCTGGGTGTTGTTGCTGTAGGTAAGTCACACTTCTGGTAAGGGAGAGAAAACTACACAGTGATTTTATTTTATTTTTAAACCAAGGAGCAATTTAGTTACTCTCCCTGGTGTTTATGTTTTAGATGGCTTGGTGTTTGTTGGCTTTGTTGAGCATTTCATCCTGGAAAAATAACAACATATGGTGAAATAGTCTGCTGTCATAAACACAAAGCGGGAGGTGAGAGAGCTTCGTAACAAGCAGCTTTCATGTATTTGAGACCAACCCAAATTTATGTCATGCTGTTTGATTTAAAACTGGCTTCATGCTCTTCAGTGGCGTATGAGGGAAGGTGAGGAAGGTTTCAGGAGATGTTTCGTATCCAACTGCCACTGAATCAATTGGCAGCAATTAGGTGTGCAGTGCGTGGGCAGCCTGTGCCCCCCCCGGCTCCGTGATGCCTGAGGGACGATGCCTCCCCAGAGCCATGTTTTGAGGGCCCTGGAAGAACATGAGTTCCCAGGAGAAGTGGGGCGGCCTCATAGAGAGGGGTAGGAACCATGGAAATCGGGAGTGGTGGTGCAAGAGAGCTGGCGGGAATTTGAGGCATCTTGCTGGGTTCGGGACAGCAGTATCTGGAGGGCCTGGGAAGTCACTGGCAAGGACTCGGCCACATCGTCATTAGTATGAGGACAGGACAAGACAGAGAATGTGAGGGCTCTCTCGTCTTCTTGTTAATTTTGAAATGTAGGCTAGAATAAAAGGGGTTCATATTTTCTTCTCAGTGGCATAAAGAGGAGGGGGGAAGGCCAGGTATGCTGGGTCTGCTTGCTGTAGTGTCTGAGAATCTCACCCAGGGCAAACGCTGAGTCGCCGTGCACTGCCAGGACCTGTCTTCCAAAGGCCATTACGGTTGTTCTGCCAAGCTCCTGTATGAATGGTGTGCGTCACTTCCCAGGGAACAGGTCTGCCTGCTGACAGGCAAGTGATGCTGCCCACCTAGCAACTGCTGATCCTGCCATTTCATTTCAAACCCATTAAATACCGTGAATCCATACTGAGAATTGATTTTTTCTTTTTAAATTGCAGGATGCAAAGAGAAGGTGCCATCATGTGAATGCAAAACAGCTAAATGAGAAACAGGACACCTGGGAAGGCTGAGCTGAAACTGCTTGTGCACAGGATGACAGACTGATTTGCTGTTGGAGACGAGATTCAGGAAACCCCACTCCTCCAAAAGACTTTCCTGAGTGAGAGGAAAGGAACAGGAGGAAGCACACAAAAGAGCGATGGGAATTGAGGGCCATGGTTACTTGAGATAAATGGCAGATCCCTGGGAGTCTAGCCTTGTAGCTGTTTGCTTTAGCTTTGTCTCTCTCTGCAGCTGCTGTTTCTTTTTTGCGAGCTGCTGCTGGGTACTGCCACGGCGGCACTGGATATTTCAAGACCGACGTGGGTGCAGAGTGTGAGGAGGGGGTGGGCAGCCCGCCTCACCATGATTCAGTTGTGGAAAGTAGTGCGGCACGTGCGACAGCTGGAGCTCCACAGATTGATCCTGCTGCTCATTGCCTTCAGCCTGATCTCCATGTGCATTCTGGCTTACTACGTCACTAACAGTCCCAAAATCAAGGAACCACCACCCCTGCCCTTCAGTGACTGCAGCAACCAGCACCGCATCTTGATCCCACCCCAAGCCAGCTGGAGGCTCACAAAATCTGTGGACACCTCACGCACAGATCCTGTGGTGCTAGTCTTTGTGGAAAGTATTTACTCCCAGCTGGGGCAGGAAATAGTGGCCATCCTGGAATCTAGCCGGTTTAAATACAGGACAGAGATCGCCCCTGGCAAAGGGGATATGCCCACCCTCACAGACAAAGATAGGGGACGCTATGCTCTTATTATCTATGAGAACATCCTTAAATATGTGAACCTCGATGCTTGGAACCGAGAGCTGCTGGACAAATACTGTGTAGAGTATGGAGTGGGGATTATAGGCTTTTTCAAAGCCAACGAGAACAGCCTACTCAGTGCACAGCTCAAGGGTTTCCCCCTTTTCCTACATTCCAACCTGGGGCTGCGAGACTATCACATCAACCCTAGTGCTCCCCTGCTCTACGTCACCCGGGCTAATGAGGTGGAGCAGGGTCCCCTGCCTGGTGATGACTGGACTGTGTTCCAGTCAAACCACAGCACGTATGAGCCAGTGCTGTTGGCCACCACGAAGTCCTCGGAGTCCATTCCTCACCTGGCCACCCACAAAGCATTGCATGCCACGGTGGTGCAGGACCTGGGTCTGCATGATGGGATCCAGCGGGTTCTCTTTGGCAATAACCTCAATTTTTGGCTGCACAAACTCATTTTCGTGGATGCCATTGCTTACTTGACTGGCAAGCGCCTCTGTCTGACGCTTGATCGCTATATCCTCGTCGACATTGATGATATATTTGTGGGAAAAGAGGGCACTCGCATGAAAGTGTCTGATGTAGAGGTAAAATCCCCAGAATAACTAGAGGCCCCATACAAATTCCTAGTGTGTGTGGTATGCCAGGAAAGTCAAGGTTGCATTTAATTTGAGTGAAAGAGTTGATTGCTGCAGTTTTTCTCATCTTAAACAGAGAAGTAGCCTGCAAAGATGCTGAGGCACTGTGTGATGCTCTCAAAAGTTTTTCCAGGTTTAAATGGAGTGTTTTTCATTCTGGGACCTGTAGCTGGCATCTCTGAATTTAAGAGGAGGATGCCTGTGGTGGCCTATCCTGTCTCTTCTTTAACATAGGGAACAAGCATATGCATTCCTCTGTCAGTCTATTTGTAGCTGTAAACTCTACCTTTCAAAAGGAAAAGGCAAGTTGTGTTAGAACAGAATAGAAAAACTGTATTTATTATTTTATTATTTATTATGATATATATAAACTGTATATATTATATTCCAAAACTGTAGGCCAGTCCCTGGGGTGTAAACTGCTGTAGTCTATGTTTTAGCCATCTAGCTTTTCAGGACATAACCACATTGGGAAAAGAAAGGTTTTCTGTCACCCTTCATTAACACTCCCTTTGTATCTTCCAGCAGCAACCCCCATCCCTGGGCAGGGAATATCCAAACCAGGGAAACATGCTCAGACCAAGCCTTCATGAGAACCATCTCTGTGGTCTCATGATTGGGAAAGAAAGATGCCATCTTTGTAGTTTGCTTTCCTTGGCAGTTCCTTGAGTAATACAGTGACCTATTAGGAAAGGATATGGGAAAGGCACAGAGAGAGATTTTGTGGAGGAGAGGGAAGCAAGACAGGCAAAGGAGGAAACAAGTAGGAAGAAGGTGAGAAACTAAGAGCCCCTTCTAATTCTCTGTGTCCTTGAAAGCATGTGATAAAGTGTTCTCCTGAATGTGTGATATGTGTACATATGCTGCCTCATGGAGCCAAGGACTTGCCTTTGTATCTTCCCCATCAGTTCTGGTTTGTAACCATTGAGGCAGGTGCATTGCCAGTTTCTCCGGGTATGCTGAGGTTGCTCCCAGAGGTATGAGGCCCCAGGCCTTTCACTCTGGATTCCCATTTAGCACTTGCCCTTGGATAGGTCCTGGATGTAGTTCCCTGGGTACCAGCCATGATGACGATAAGCCTATGACAGCAGCTGCCTTAGCATATTTCCAAAACAACTTCAAAGTGAAACATCCTTTATCCTTTCATCCAAGGGCACAGACCATTTGAGGCAAAGATATGAAACAAAATACTGTTGTACATGCGTGTCTCCTTACCTGAACCTCCCCTCACCCATTACATGTTCCCAAGAGCACTCTTCCACCTCACTAGGAGTCTTACCACCTTTTCTACATTTTATGCATCCATGCAAGACATGCCTCAGTTCATCTCCATTTTTTCAGGTCTCTGAGATTTAAGTTCTGCTTCTGATCCCATTTAGCTTGGGGAAAAGGAAACTCCTGCATTCTATTTGGAACTAGCTTTATCTTTTCAGTTCATTTGAAGCTGCATGCCTGAAGCAGCTCTAATTGCATGCCATTATTTATTTTACTTGCTTCATTCTTTAGAGCCACCTTTGACCATAACTCTCTAAGCAAACAGGTATAGAAAAAATGTTTCCAAGCACGCAGGTGTAGAAAAATGAAACAGTTGTATATAATACTTATTTAAGGAAAATGCTGACATTTTCTTCATTTCACTTGTGTCCCTGTGTTTTGAGGTGCTGAAATGCTTGAAAGCTTTTTTTTTGAAGGATCACAATCTTATCTTGGTCCTAAGCAGGCCTGCACCCACTAGTCCAAACCAGCAGAGATTCTCACCTCTATAGTGTTTGTGCAGGTTACAGACTTGTGTGAGAAGACAGGAGATAGGTGGCCAAAGCTCTTGGAAACAAAGGCTGCTCTAGGGATGTTAAAAACAAACCCAGACAAGATAATTCCAAAAGATGCTTTGTTTGGGTTTTAACAGGGTGAAATGGAGGAATAATCTGTGATCAGTCAGCAGAGAATCTCAGGCAAAGCAGATAAAACCCAGATTTATCCACTTAAAAGAAGCTCTCTCATTGCAGAGCCATGAGAGGTTAATGAATTTTTATTTTTTAAAAGCGAGAAATAACTACGTGGATTTGCTGATAGCCTCTCACCGTGGGGAGAGAAGGGGATATAATAGTGACAGAACAGCTGGCATTTTCTTTGGCCTTTTATATGAAAGCTCTGTTTCAGGGCTGTTATCTCAACATGCAGCTCCTTATCTTAAAGCTTAGATTACAGTGGTCAAGGTAGCTGTTTGAAGATTGGATGTTGTGTGAAGGTATACAATTGACTCTGATGTCCCAGTGAGCCTGTTTGCCATATGCAGGTCCACGTTCAGAGAGCTTCCCAGACGACGTGACTATTAAAAGAAAATGCTGAATATAATTTGATCAAATGCATGCCCATGGTAGATGTCCTGTGTGAGAAGAGAAATGTTTTTATTTGTGATGCTTAAAGAAGGGCTGAATAGCTTTCTACTTTAAAAAGAAAAAAAGAATCATGCTTGCTTTTACTTTAAAGATGATAACCCTTGAGTTCCTGTTTCTGCTGAAGGGCTGCAGCAGGAGCTTGCAGTCCTCAATTGAAAGGAAACAGTTGGAAGTTGCACAAGGAAAACGTTTTTCCCTTGTAAAGTTTACCAGAGATTTGAGCTGCATATAATTAACAAACCAAAATCTCAGCGAATCCCTTCTCTTCTCAATTATTCCACATTCAGTCTCTTCTAAAATCATAATCCTCGGAATTTACCAAACCTCCGTGGAACTAGCCAACAAAGATGAGCCATTTCTAATGCGAAAGGATCTGGCTTTTATGATCCTGCCTGGTCATCTTTAGGTATGAGGAAAGAAGATTAAGTAGATGAGGTTTTGCCTCTTTTGCTGGTAATCTCTACAAGGGCATAAATAGTGAGCAGTCATTGCTAGCAAGTCTGAGAGCAAGCTAAGTGAAAATCAAGGACAGTCATTTCATTTTGGGTTATGAATGGTGAGGGTGGAAGAGAGAGAATCTAGTGAGGGTGGCTGTCAGCCAGCTCTTGCCTTTCTAAATTGTAGAGGATGATCTTATCTGAAATGAAAATATTCAGCAGTTTCTAACTCCCTGATTCTAAAATTGTAGGGGAGGTAGAAATACCAGTACCATGAATGCTTTCTCTTTTGACAGCACTGTTTTGAGCTATGCCAGTGCTACTGCTGGGCACTGAGAAAACTGCAGAAAACCCTCTTGCGAATGTGCTGCCCAGTGTCCACAGGGGCAGTTCCTATGAAGAAGGTGTTTCTGCAACACATTCCTAGTATGCTTTGCGTGAGCATTTGAGAAGAGGCTGTCAAAGCACTTTGCTTTCTTCCTCCATTTCTTTTTATCAGTTTCTCTTCATTTGCCCATGTGCTGTTTTCCCATGCTCATGGTGTCCTCCTTTCCTAGCATCTGACTCTCAACCTTATTTCCCCCTTCTGCCTCTTTTTAGAGGGATGTGAGATAGGGGAGGTAATACTTAGGGTTTGTATGAAACAGCTAAAATCTCTGCAAACACTTTTGGAAGTTAAAAATTTCATAGCTAAAAAAGCAGAGTTGCATGAAGGTTGAGCCCTGTATTATTGCAATGCAAAGGACACCATGTCATCTTAGAAGAGGATTAGGTCCTAAAGAAGCAACCTAAAGAGAGTACAGTCAGGGTGCTGTGGCTTCTCCTGATTTCTTCCTCAGTTCTAGAATTTTAACCCCATTGAGAGAGTTTTTGTCTTTTGCTGGCATCAAGAGCTTGTAGTGACTGTTGAGTAAATCTTTGCAGATCCATCAGTGAGATTATATATTTTTTAATGTGTTGCAACAAAAGGCACAATGTTTAACTTTTCCCTAACATTTGCTTAGAAGTTAATATTTATGACCATTTGAGATTATTGAAAAGCCTTTTTTAAAGTGATAGGCATCAATCATCAGACTAAAGTTTAGACCTTTTTTGCATTGTGTCCAGAAATGTGCGTTGGAATGTAGATGTCTGTCTCTCGGGTCTGCAGTGTGGCTGCCCCGATTAAATACTAAAGGCCTCCAAAAATTCAGGTTGTGGGTTGCAGAGGAACCAGCGTGAAGCAGGTCTGGCCCTGGTGTGGCTTATAAGTTCCAGTGGCCAGTGCTGGGTATCTCTTGGAGACCCCATCTGTTCCTTCCTGGGGTGAGCCTTGCTGTGCTTCTAGCAGGGAGCTTAGCTGGGGAAGGGGCCTTTCTGGCTAGCTAGGGGGCTTGGCTGCATCTTGGAAGGATTTTTGGAATGGAAGATAGAAAATATAAACCAGAAACACTTGGAGGGATTGGAGGGGCAGTTTTCTAGGGGAAGAAGCTTTGCTTTTTAGAGATGGGGGAATAGCTAAAATGCTAGCCTTCTGTCCTGTACCATGTGAGCAACTAAATTTCTTAAATATGGTCATGAAGATCTGTTTGCATCTGGCTAGCTATTTTATATCTGAATGGATAGCCTACTCCACATTTCTTGATTGCCTTTCGTCTAAGAATCTCAGAGCACATTATGGATATAAATGAAATGCTACTTGAGTCACCTGCAAGGTATTACAAGTACTATCATATTCATCCTACTTTATAAAAGAGAAACAGAGTGCAGAGGTGTCAGAACAGAGAAGAGTGCCATCTTCCTGGCCTGTTCCCACATCTGTATTGTTTCACCTTACTACACCTCACAGACCTCTTTGAACCAGTGTGCTAGGGAACAGTAAATGCATGATTTGTTGAAACAAATTTCCAAATATTTTACTTGACACCTCAGTCTCTTTTATCCTGTGCAGGGGAAAGACATTTCTTCAAACCCATGCTGTGCCGCCTTATGGATGTGGCTGTGAAAAGGACCCAGCATCAGCAGAGGGATGGCACACAATTAGCAATAAACCCACCAGGAAAGCAGGACTCAATAGGGTTCCATAGTCTCAGAATTTCTGGGGGGCCCATGGTTCCTCCCTGGTCCCTCCCCAGACACAAAGGATTGCTGCCTGCTGGAGTAGGGCTTTTTGGGATTTATCATCAGACAGATGTGTCGTCATGGTAACCCCAGCCAGGCTTTAAATCTCCCTCAGTGCAGAGCAATGCTAAGCCTCTTAGCTGCTGTCTTTCCTCCCTCCACCTTCCTACCTGAGCATGAGGAACTGGATTCGTCTTTCAGGGCAGCAGAGAGAAGTGGTGAGGCTTGGGACAGCTCTGGAGACGAGAAAGTAGCACTTTCCTGTCTAAGATACTGGGCAATGTGATCAAGGTGCTGGTCCCAAATTTGATGCGATATTGTCATCCAGCTGGGCAGACAGGTGCTTCTCTGTAGAGAGATGCACAGCTCTCAGTCTGTGCTCCCTGATGTGTGGGATGAGTCCCTGTGTCTTACGGGATTAAGTGAGGGGAACTTGACCCCCCATTGCCTATTCCAGATCTTGTGCAGCAAAGGAGGCTTCAGCCATCAGTGCTGCTGGCGCGTCACCTTTTAAAAGCACTGCCTACCTTAGTGATAGGTTCTGGAGATGTCATGTGCCGTACATTTCTCAAAACATTACTCCTGAGTGAGGACTCTGGTAAGAATGTGGTACACATGTGGCCGTGGAGGAGCTGGGATCTTTGAAATTTGTCCCAGGCTGCATTTGATGTCACTGTTGTGTGGATGTGGGGAGGGGGAACAGGCAATTAAGTGCGTCTCTAGGGAAAAGTCTGAAAGCTTGGTTTCTCCAGAGAGAGCATTGAGAGTGTCTGCAGCACTGCACAAATAATCTGTCTGGTATTCCACCTTACCGTGTGTGAGAGGTCATGGGCTGCCTGCCTTGGGAATAAAACTGCTCAACTTCTTTGCTCCAAGATACGTTTGCAGTGGATGGGTGATTGAAGTAAATTACAGAAGTCGGCATTTTTAAATTAATGCAACAATCAGTGTTTGGTCAACACTGTTTTGAAATATTAGTGGCAGCAGTGATTTCTCAGGATATCCTTAAGTGGTAGGTGTCAAGGCTGGTCCCTCCACTGAATGAGAGTCTGCATTTCTGAATGCACTTTCACCCCCTAGGGAGCAGCGTGCCTAAACAATGCCTGTGGAGTGAGCGCCATGTGAAGGCAGCGTTGTAGTGCTCTTTTGTGCTTCTTGAGGCTGGGGAGGGGCAGCTGACAGAGAAAGATCTGCCCATCTCCCCTGCACAGTTTGAAAAGTCTGTATGCTTTCCCCAGTATTATGTGCCAAATTGCTTGTGTGTTTGCATCTAGCCCAAGTCTGCTGTTGAGAGGTCATCACCTTCACCTTGGTGCAGCCACTGATCCATTGCTTTTTTAGAAAAGCTATTAAAATCTAAATAACTGCCTGGGCAAGGACCATCTCTGTCAGCTGCCAACAGCCCTCCTGCCAGGTCCCTATTTGATTGAGAACTTCTCCCGTAGGGAGCTGCACCAGTGACACTTTCCCCGAAGCACGCAGGTAGCAGCAGAGTGTGCATCTCAGGGCTTCTCTCTTTTTACTATTTTCCAGCAGAAGAAATTTGACTGGAATTAGTTTGTGTCTTACTTGTCTGTGACATACTGAGCCTCTGGGTTTTTTTTCTGTCAAGGCTGGCTGCTCTCTTACTCTGTACGCTGCTGGACCCTGGGGTTTGTGGCATAAGGCTCCTTCCCTTTGGCTATAGCAATTACTTCGGACATTTAAAGCAGACACAAGTGAGCAAGAGAGAACCTGTAGGACATGTCATGACTGTGAATGTCAGCTACCCAAAGTTTTCTTTCCAAAATCCAGGAAACCTTCCTACTACAAAAGGATTTTGGCACTTTCAAGGGACACAAAGCGAGGGATACCTCCCTGCCATAGCAGGACTCCTTGTGTGGGTAGTTCTGCAAATCCACCTTTCCTCTCTAGTAAAAGCCCCCTCCCTTTGGATCACTTGGTTGCTGTTCATGATAGTATTGACTTCTCTTCCTTTGACTGTGCACCATGTGCTGCCCCACCCTTCTTTTCATTAACACGTAGGCTCAGAGAAAGGGCAGAGGAACTGGACTGGAACAGCAAAGTTCCAGTCAACATGGGAGAGGAAGGCAGTGTTGAGGTTGAACCTGGAAAGAGTAAGGGATCTGTTGCTTAGAAGTGAGATTTATTGTCCCTTTGCCTTAGCACAGACACTCTGGGTCCTTCACACTGAAGTGGAGAGCATCATCTGACTGTGGTTTTAAAGTGGCATCGTTTAGTACAGCAGCACTACTTCAAGTAAAGACTCTGTATGTGGAGCACTTGGCTACTCTGCTTCACTCCACAGACAACAATGCCTTAGTCCCATCCCCTGCGATACCTCTTCAATCTGAACTGGGCACCAGCAGAGCACAGAGAAACGTTACAGAGCAACTGAATTTGAACATTTCTTTCTCCTTTCATTCAAACAGGCTTTACTGAGCACCCAGAATAAGCTGAGAACTTTAGTCCCAAATTTCACCTTCAACCTGGGCTTCTCAGGGAAATTCTATCACACAGGTAAGCCCCTGGCACCCCTTCATCCCAGTGCCTGCATACAGCTCCCATGTTCACGTGTGTGTGTGTGTAACACATTAGAGAGAGCATGATTCTCTGTTGGAACGACTCAGCATTGCAGATTACCCACTGCTTTGAAACATTGAGCCCTTCTTCTGCCTTTTGTTTTGCACTTCCTTTTCTGCTCTCTGTAGGTACAGATGAGGAAGATGAAGGGGATGACATGCTGCTCAAACACAGGAAGGAGTTCTGGTGGTTCCCTCACATGTGGAGTCACATGCAGCCTCATCTTTTCCACAATGTCACCGTGCTGGCTGAGCAGATGAAGCTCAACAAACAGTTTGCTGTGGTAAGGGACATCCCAGTTTTTTTACTTTACAGTAATAATCCTTAAACATTTTTCTGGAATAGCTGTTCAGACCCCGCTGAACCCAAATACTAGTCTAATAACTCAGCTGCATTTAAGAAAGGCAGTTCTGAAAGTTTAAATTGGTGCGTGGCTCCTGCTGTATTCAGGCAAGAAACACCATTCTCGTGCCTGCCTGTGCAATGGGAAGTGCTTCCTGGCACCTGCATGGCCCCAGGCAGCTCCGCTATGATCCAGGGTGCAAATCCCAAGGCTCTTGTTTGCTGAGGTGTGAACTTGTAGCATTACCATCCAAATCCAATTAACCTACAAACTCTGGCGGTGAGAAAGCATTTCCTTTTCCATCCTTATTCACTGTGGTTTTGTAAGGAAGTCACCTGGTCGGTAGTATAAAATGCTGTGTGTGCTAACAGCCCTCCTTCTGGCCTCCCCAGACAACGCTGAAGGAAGTTACTTATCTAGTAAGTCCAGGGGAAATTCCCTGGGTTTTGGCAGAGGAGAGGGAAGCCTTGAACATCCTGCGTTGCTGGAACAATGTCTGTTTGATGCTTACAGACCAGAGTTGAATATACCGTACACGTTTCTCTGAAAAGAAATGTCCTCTTCACCTCTGGTTTGGTTCTTTTGATGGTAATCCTCTTGGGAATAGCAGGCTGCTGTCTTGCGTTCCTATGACACACACAGATTAGGAATGATCTTGAATTCAGAGCACAGTTGCAGCATTATAGAGACAATTTAGGCTCCTTCTTTTCCTGGTTAAATAACAGTGCAGTCTTTTGCAAAGAGAGACAAAGCACAGAACACAATTACACATATTTAACATAAAACAGGCTAGCAGTGGGAAGGAGAAGGTTGTTGCTTCATTTAGGGACTCTGGTTTTATGGTACACCACCAGGGCAGAGCTGTCACCATTCATATTGTTACCAGAACCACACAGTGGAATTAAAACCCATGAAATTCAGGTATTTCCTGTCATTTTAGTATACCTCCAGGCCCTCTATCTTCACCCTCAACAGTCTCTTGCTTCCTGTTTGCTTTTGTTTGAATTGCTAGAGACAAGAGAGATCCCAGTCGTCATCTTCCTTTCCTTCTATATCAGTTAAGGAAATTTTGTTTTCCTCCTCCAGTGACTCAGATCTAGCCATTGTGGGAGTGAGATATGTCACTTAACAGCATTGATTAATTTGTAGTAACCAAGGAGCCTGACTTGGGGCTTGTGAATTAATCTGATTTGTCACACCTGCAAGCTACAAGGCCGTTCTTACAGCGGCTGTTACCAGTGCTGAACATCCATGTTGATACAGAATCACCCGTATATTTCTATAGATGCATAAAACAAGAAGTACAAGCAGCATTTCAGGTTTCCCAATCCAGAGAGTTTTCATGTTATTCTGTCACCTTGCTCCAACTTGTAGTCTATTGCTAAATATGATCCTTATTAACGATATTAGTTAAATATTGAATGATCAAGCTGCATATTCTGCTTCCAGGAGCATGGGATTCCCACAGACTTGGGCTATGCTGTAGCCCCACATCATTCTGGGGTTTATCCTGTCCACACACAACTCTATGAGGCATGGAAATCCGTTTGGAGCATCCAAGTAACGAGCACAGAGGAATACCCACACCTACGGCCTGCCCGGTACCGACGTGGATTCATCCATAATGGAATCATGGTGAGCAGAGCCCACTTTCCTGCCCAAGGGACGGTCTCCTAGTGACCTGCATTAGAGACATTAATCTTAATATCACCAGTGTTTCCAAAAATCATTAAGTCAAGCAAAGAGAAAAAATGTGGCTAAAGCCAGTTTCTGTGTTTCTCAGTACAATTCAGAGGTCAGTACTGAACGGTGAGCAAAACCAAGCACAACAAGACTAAATTGAGGTCCCAGTGACTTGTTCACACTGTGATGAGTAAATGGTTGGGAGGAATATCAAAAGAGTCCTCTGAACCTATGTCACTTATGTCCCTTACTCTTTATATTGATCCACAGAGTGCTGCTTTGACACGTTCACGTGTAGATTCTGCTGCATCTGCCTCTTATCTGACTTTGCTTTTCTCTGACATTGCCAGGTTCTGCCTCGACAGACCTGTGGTCTTTTTACTCACACTATCTTCTATAATGAATATCCCGGTGGCTCAAAGGAGTTGGACAAGAGCATTCGTGGTGGTGAACTCTTCCTGACGGTGCTCCTGAACCCAGTAAGCTCATCTGAAAGGGGAATTGGTGCACAGGTGTCTCAGCTTAGGTGCCTGATGTGGGAAAGCACTAGATCCTATGGGAGATTGAGTATAACCACCCATCACGGTGTGGGTATCTCCAGTGTGATGCTAAGGAGATGTGAAAAAGAGGGCCAAGGAAGTACTTGCTAGTTAATGCTGCTTTGCTTTACACACTGCCAAGGAAGCATCAGTATTGAGTGTTGACAAGTGCAACATCCACAGATAGAAACTAGCCAGGGTGGCATGCTGAGCATGGCCCAACTTAGAGTGAGTGTTACCTAGGCTGCTGCAAGTTCATGAATCGAAGTGAGATGTGCCTTGGCTCCATCTGTTCCACACACATCTGCCCCCGTTGGCTTCTCCCCTGGCTCACTGATGAGTTTTGTCCAGAATAATTGCTTTCTCTGGGCTTTTGTTATGGAGTGTTCTCCCCTTTCTTTCAATATGTATACACTTGAAACAATTTCTGCGTGCTTTTTTTGTGATGTAGCTGTTGCCCTAAGGCATAATTGGGAGATCTGGGTCTAACACAGGTGTTTCTTTTTCTCTTTCAGTACTTGACAGTTCTGTCAAGCCACCAAGCTAATGTAGTACCTTCAACACCCTGCAGTCCCTTCCCAGTTCTTAGCCATGGATGGCAAATCACATGAGTTTCTTACTTCCTGTTGAAGCTGGGAAGATGTGCTAGGTGGCAAGAGACACAAAAAGAAGCGGTCATTTTTAGAAAATCCTGAATGGATAGAATTAGGAGGTGAAGCTTTGTAGCCCTGTCCAACCACAGATCACACTCCCTCATATTCCTGCTTGTTGGCTGCAGCAAGAAGACAGGCTGCTCTTTTTGGTTGTACAGTAACTTTCTCAATTCCCCACCTGAATTTCTTTCTTACTAAAGCACATGTTGCCCTCCCTTTCTCTGAATGGACATTGCCCTGCCAGGTTTAGATAGTGATTTTAGAATGTCTACCTCTATAGCCACTCCTGAATATGATGATGTTTAATCTCTTCTTTTCTCATGACTTCCAAATTTCTACTTTCTTACTTCTCCTTTACACATCTACACAGCGCCTGAGTATGGGCAAGAAGCCATGCAAGCAGATCTGAGAGAAAGTAGGTCGTTTCCGACTAGCTTCCTAGGTGGAAACCCTGGCGTACTGGTCCCAGTCATTGAGTACTTGTTTGTGGGATTTGTCATGTAACATCAGTGGCTCTGCTCACCATGATGTTTTCTTTCTTTCCCTCCTTTTGCATCTTGATTGCAGCTTTAACCACTTTTGGTTGGGGCTGTAGGGGCTCAGTGAATCAGAAAATCAAGTTTTTTCCCTCAATGAGCTTAATTTTTTCTTGTCTCTTGCTTTTCCTAGTGTTTAGTGCCTTGCTACTCTAGAAGTAGAACTGTGATAGTGAAAGGACCCTCACAATGTGCTCTGGGTGCATCACACAAATAGGCTGTAGTTTACAAATAGGCCCTGTGTTTTGGAAGGTTAGCCTGTGACCAGCTCTGGCTTGGTCTATGATTTGCAGAAGGTATGGGTCTGTAACAGCCCTAGCTAAAAAGCTGTAGGCGTTCATACTTCCAGGTCTGGAAGCCAACCTTCCGTCCCCGAGGTGTGGAAGCCAGCCTTCTGTCCCTGTCACCTGAGACAGAATTGTTACCTTTACACACAACAACCAAATCTACCTGCTTAATGAAAGTCTGCAGTAAGGAGAAGGCTATTTGCATTACGTACAGAGTGATCAGTCAGATGGAAAGAAACTGCTTTCTTCTCTGTGACCATTGCTTTTCTGGGCTTCTGTTCCCATATGTTGGGGGAATTCCACCTTGTCCCACTTCATAATTGTCAGATCTTAAAGAATGACTGCAGAAATAGCCACTGTGAAACTTAAGAGCTCTAGGTTTCTCTTGGAAAACCAGTTGCCAGACTGCAATCCAGCGATCATTGCTGGTCTAGGAGGCTGTGCCAAGGGAATTTATAGAAACGTAGTTTCTAGAGCTACCCATTAAAATTTGCTGATAAGCATGTGACGGTTGAAACAGCTGGCAGTGACCTGTGATCCAAAACGTTTGGGAAGATTGTGCTCTGGTACAGGATGAGCTTATTTGCCAGTTTACTATTGGCTCTTCACAGTAACTTCTAAAACTCTTTCAGGCACCTTCAGATGCTTCCGATGTTTACACTTTTGCTTCCTTTTGGCAGTGGAGCATTTCTATCTCTGTTAGCAGTGGGGTACTGTGCTCTAAGCTCCTCTTCATTGCTCATGTTCGCACAGTGACTCAGACCCTTGCATTCCTCCCCTCGCTGATAGAGCCATCTCACGGACCTGATAGAAAGCTGGCCAGCCCCAGCAGTGATCCGGAGCGGACTTGGACCAGGCTCTTTCAGTCCTTTTTGGTGCTTCCAGCTCCCTTTGAGTGGATATACGCATGCAAGAGTCACCAAGCCTGTATGCGTCTGATTAACTCCACAGTGCAAACAGAAGATGTTTGATCTTCTGACTAGTGAACAAGGTCTGATGTCAGGAAGGAGAATAGCTGTTGATGTGCAGCGGACAAGCTGCCATGTGCCCAGCTGCTATTTCCCAGAAGCAAAGGGCATCTTTATGATCACTTCTCACAAACATTTCTGCTCACACTACACAGGCAGGTTACTGCTGTGCCCACAGCTGCTTGTTACATGTTGCAAGGATGCTCATACACTTCTGTTTTCTGTATTCTAGGCTCTCTGTGACTTTTCCTCTCATCTTTCCTCAGTGTGAAGGAAGGGAAACCATGGCATGCTGACAGTGGAAGGGAGGAGGAGAGGAGGGAGGTGTTATTGGCAAGCCGGTCCCCCGGGGTCAGTGGGTGTGGATGGGAGGGAGGGAGAGATGGGACTTGAGTGTAGCTTACGTCAGAAGTAGTGCTCAGAGCTGTTTTGGCAGCAGTAGCTGTGATGAGGCAGAACAAGCTGCCAGGCCGTGTTAAACAGTGCATGTGTGTTACAGGACGTGACTGCACGCTCAAATAGCTCTTCAGTTGGGCTTGGCTTGTCTTCTTCTAAATCCAGTTGCTTGGGACTGTTTGCAGGTGACACATTACCTGTGTGAGCCATTTTACTGAATGTAGTCAATCTTGAGACACAGTTGCTAACCTGGATCACATGCAGGCTTTTTTTATTCTGGAAATCTTGAAGGGGCCCCAGGTGGTGACCTGCGCCCTCCCTGCTGCAGTACTTGGTTTATGCCAGTGAGCCAGACACTTCATGCAGCAAATTTTTCCTCTAAATGTTTCACTAGCAAGTCAAAGGGATGAGCCACCCTTTGCTGTCACACCACCTTCCTGGTGTATCCCAGAAACAGGCAAAATAACAACATGAGACGCATCCTTTTGCCGCCTTATGTGCTCCATGGCATGGCCCTACAGTTACACAGATCTTTCTGTCCTTTGCTCTGTGTTGTATTTAGTACATCCTTTTTACACAACAGCACCAAGTGCATGCTGCTCTTTGAAGTGTAGGTGCCAGAGCCTGTCTGGCAGGGCCTCTCTGTCAGCTCAGTAGGAAACCAGAAGTGAAAAACTCACAGGCAGACAAACGTGATAAATCTTTTAACTCCAGTTACTTTCCATGTGTCCCAGAATCCTACCACTGTTTTCTGTTGCCTACCCAAAGACCCTGGAGTGTGAGCACCTTATGGACAGGATTAAATTCATTTCACAGTGTCTTGGGGATGGCTCAGGCACAAAGAGCTACTATCTATCAGTACCTCTTGTTGCACTGAGACCGGTCCATGGTGACACTGGGTGGAAAACTGAATTCAGACCTCCTGAGTGCCAGCAAATGTCTTCATCCCAAGACCATCTGTCTCCTGCTTCCCCCTTTTGCTCTTCCCCTACTGTGAGTGGGAAAGCCATTCCTGCCCCCTGCCAGGGAAACCTGTTGTTGTCTGCTTACCTTACCTGGCATCATCAGGATTCAGTCCTGAACTGTGCAGCAATGGGTGCCCCTACTGTGGCTGAAGTCTTTTCCCCTCCCTGCACTAGCAGACATTGGGCAGGGAGCGCTAAATCATCCATGTAGTCATTCTACCACTGGCCTTAGTGTTCTGCTTTTGTTTTGCTAACTTACAGCCGTGGTGTGGTTTGTGTCTGGCAAAGTGCTGTTGTGCTACAGGCACTGGGATGCCCAATTCCATGGGACTTGTCAAAGCCACACACCAGAGTCAAGCTGACAGGAGTCTTTTGCACTCTTTTCCAAAAGTTAAAATACTGAAAAACAGACAGGAGGGAAATGGATATGTTTGAGAGAAGAGATGGCTCGGCAAGGCAGAGATAGCATGCCAGTTCCTGAGCACTGCAGTGCTGGGCGGGCTCCCACGGGTGCTCAGTGCCACTTTGCCCAAGGGTTTACATCCTCAGGCTTGGCAGGACATTTTTCAGGGGCTGCCTACGCTGAAGGCTCTTGTGAGCTAAAACCTTACCAGCTGGTGTCTGTTTATAGGACAATGTCCTAGTGCAATGTCTCTTTGCAGTCCATGTTCAGATCCCTAGGTATGCTTGTTTGTATTTTAAAGTGTGAATTGCCAGTTGTTCCTTTACACTTGAGACGTCAACTCCAAAGTGAATGAAAGCTGACAGGCTGTGGGCCTAGAAATAACTCCTGTGAAAACTGTCGCTTGTGCCACTGTGCAGCAGCTGCCCCTCTCCCTGGCCTGCTTCCCTGCTGTAGCAGGCACTGCAGCTAGAGAGGTTGCCCTGGTTGTGCCTCGGGGAGAGGAAGGGAAGCTCCTGGTCTCCCATGAAAGAGGCTTTGCAAGGTTTTTGACTAGGAGGGAGTCACTGACTAACCCTTGTGCCCCTAAATGTGCCAGAGTCACTTGAATGCAATTTTGAAACTGTTCTGGACTCACATCCGGGGCTCAGTTATTACCCCCCGCACCATTCCCAGGAGTTACTGACAGGTCTGTGTCCCTCCCTGCCTGAGTTCCTCCTGTCTTGCAAGTGCTACATTTCTTTCATTTTTCATCAAGGCAGTGCTGTATCCTGGCAGATGGACATTTGTCAACCCAGACAGCCAGGGCAGTCTGAGATGTGAACAGCCTCTTGCTGACTGTGGGATCAAGCTAGGAGGAAACAGTACCATTACCTGGATTTACCAGTATCCCATGTCTTTCCTGTTTTCAGATCAGCATCTTCATGACCCACCTGTCCAACTATGGGAATGATCGTCTCGGACTGTACACTTTTGAGAGCCTCGTCAAATTTGTGCAGTGCTGGACCAACCTTCGCCTGCAAACACTGCCCCCTGTCCAACTTGCAAAAAAGTACTTTGAAATCTTTCCCCAGGAGAAGAATCCCTTGTGGCAGGTGAGAAGGCAGCTTTAACCGCTACTAGTGGTTTTCCAAGAGGTATGTCCCACATATAAAGTGTGGCAAGACTGCTGATCCAGAGCACAGAGGGGTAATGTATAAAGCTTTTAGGTTTAACCTTTGTGGCTTGAGGCTGCAAGTGGCAAATTGCAAGGTAGCAGGGATGGGGAGTAGGAGTAGTAAGACACAGTCATGGTGCGAGCTTAGGGACAGGGATGGCTGTCATAAATGACTGGGGGGCAGGCTCGCAGGCATTTGGGTTGTTAAAGGGCTTATATTAGAGCAAGCTGCTGTGAAATGTGTGCAAGGAAGAACCCTGTTTGATGCTTGAAGAGCTTGCAGGCATGTTAATGTGATTAATCTTAAAGTAATTTCACACTGCAGAATTGATGTTCATTAAATAAAAACATGCTTATTCCATTTTATCCCAGTGCAGCAGCTCTCTGCATGGTAATGAGCAGATGAAATTAACTGAAGGTGATAGAGTTGTCTGTCTGCCAGAAGTTCACAGATGCTGAGCTGTACTATCATGGTGGCCCAGCCCAGCATGGCTACGCAGGGCAAGGCCTGTGGTTAACACTCTCAGAGGGGCTTCGGCTCCTGTGTCACTTTGGAGCTTTGGAAAACGTTCCCCTGTGTTTTTACTTAACTCTTCTTGATGCCTGGCAGAGCAGTAGCGTGGCTGTGAAGTGTTCTTCATATGCTAATAGCATTTTCCCGAGGACTAGCCTTCCAGATTTTCCTCCCCTTTCCATTAGCTCCTGTGGTAATGCTTAATCCCATCACTTGTGCTGCAGAATCCCTGTGATGATAAGAGGCACAAGGATATCTGGTCCAAAGAGAAAACATGCGATCGACTCCCCAAGTTCCTCATCGTGGGACCTCAGAAAACTGGTAATGTGAATACTTTGTTTAAAGATAGATTGCAGCTTCCATCTCATTCCTCCAGAGAGCTGGAAAGGTCTGTGTTGTAGGCCTGTATGGCTGCCCTTTGTGCAAGCTGCCAAATGGCCACAGAGGACATTTCAGAGAATCTCAGATTTGTTCTAACCTAAATCTGGCAAGTCCATCAGTACTTTGCGCCCTGGCACTTTGCTTGCCTCAGTCCTGATTTGCAGGGAAAAGCCCTACCTGCAGAGCTGTGTTTTGGCTTTTCCATATAAGCTCAGAGAAACTGTGACCTTTCTTAGTGTGTCACAAACATAAGCCGTCAGCAGGACTCAACGCAGACACTTAGCAAAGGTTACGATGAATGCTCCCTAGTGCTTTTATTGCGACAGATCTGTGTACCCACTGCATGCTCCATGTCGCTGTCAGTGGGAGGTAGAGATCCTCTTTTGTCTGACCTCTGCCACCACCTCTTAACTGCTGTGGCATTGTGGTTGGCAGTGACATGGCTGTATGTACTATCCTGAGGAGTCCTTTCTAGGCTGAAGAGAGCAAAATCTCTTCAGCCAAAGCCAGGTCTTCAAACCTTGGCTTTCTCTGTAGTGCAGTGAAACAGCAACTGCCAACCATGCACAGCAAATGGCAATCCTGGCCTTAGGAGGAAACTTTTCCTGGCCAAGCTGCTGTCTCCTGTCTGTGTTACTGTGAAGCTCTGTTGGTGTGTGTGCAGCATGGGGCCTCCTGTATTGCAGCCCAAGCTGCTTGCACAGTAAGAAAACCCTTCTCTCAGCTGATTTATTGGCCTGCTGGAGGCCTACAGCTGTGTGTGGAGCAGGATTACCAGGTTTGGCTGGGTAAAGGCAAAACATCTACAGCAGAGGCAGGCCAAGGCATCTCTAGCTGAATTCTTACCCAAGGACACTAGTGTTGTCCCTAGCACATCTCCTTCCCAAACACATGATGCTGTCCTGCAGTGCCCAGGCCACCTCCCGTTTGGCAGGTGTGGGTTCTGCCGCATGACAGCATGGCTGTGCCACCAGGGAAAAAAGGCATGGGGTAGCCCAGCTATGGTAAGAACACAAGATAGCCGACATGGGTGACGGCTGTCATGCTAAGGAGGTGACTTAGATCAGCTGCATGAGCTGAAACGTGGGATTGAACTGCTGAGTCACGTTCAATCCCAAAGTGCTTGGTGTCGCTGCTCTTGTAACCTGCATGAGTTAAGGGGTGGGTTGGCCAGGCGTGGTAGGAGTGTTTCCACTTAGGGACTGTTTTTTGCAGTGTAAAGCCTTTCATTCAGCCAAGTGTTGTGTGTGACCTAGGTCCCCTTAACTGGTTCCTGTTGCAGGCACAACAGCTGTGCACTTCTTCTTGACCATGCATCCAGCTGTCACCAGTAACTTCCCAAGTCCATCCACCTTTGAGGAGATCCAGTTTTTTAACGGACCCAACTATCATAAAGGAATCGATTGGTAAGAATCCTGACGCGTGTTCTTCTGTGATAAGGTGCACCCATGTTGTCTTCTCCTGAGTCTCTCTGTATGTCCACTTCAGGCACCTTAGTAGCTTCTCTATTCCTGAACAGCTGTTTTCATTGCTATTGCTTAGCGCACATTCTCTGTTGTCCTGCTAACCCAACTGCTTAGTCCCAGGAGCAGTACAGGTAGTTTCTGATTTTAGTGACTGCTTGCCAGGAGATCTCTGGGCATGATTTAGCTTTAAAAATTCAGTCTTTGTTGAACGCACTGCTGTCATGAGGTTTCTTCTCCTTTGACATGTAAAATAGACAACAGTGTGCTCATTAAAAAGGTCTTCATGGTTTCTGAGTTAAGACACGTAGGACAGAGGGGACAACCTCGGTACTGTTGTTTTGGGCCCTTTAGACTTAGTACTGGCTCCAGTGTCTCTTTGGCCACATCCACACCTGTACAAGTATGCAATTTTGATAAAGTGTTTCCACCTGGCAGGGAAATACTAGTGTCACTGTGGCACTATTATGCCACTATGTTTCCAGACAGAGAAACTTTAAAGTTGTTTTTTGCTCAAAGCATGCACTTTGGGTCCACCATGGCACTGCACTCCCTCATATGTGGCTCTGAGGGACGACTGTGCGGCAATAAGGCGTTCTGCCGTGGGATTTCTTTGCCCATGAGCTGTGGGAGATTTTGTCTGACTTCTCTAATCATTTAGGGGACTGTTGAAAAGATATTGGAAGGTGGTTGGTACTTGAGTGAAGCTCACGTGAGTCAAGCACTACAGAGCAGTTGTACTAGCTGATAGATAGGCTTACAAAGTGTAGGCTTCCTGGAAAAGTTATCTGTAGCGTCACAGGCAAAAGGAGAATCTTCACGTTTAGGATGGAATTTGAGTTTGTTGTACCACTTAAATTTCAGCAGAGACCAGTCTTCCAGTGCTTTACAATTTCCTGTTCCCCCATTACCCTTTACCCTACCATTATTCAAATGTCTTACAGTTTCTGCGTTACTAATTTTACAAGCTCCTGTGAGGCAGAGCAGAGCTCTTGACTCTGTGTCTCAACTACGAACTGAGGTACAAAGAGAGAAATGATTTAGATGGGTCTAAACCAAGCGGTTGGTGGCAGGGCAGGCAGCTGATTCTGGCCTTATTCTTGGGACAAAACCTCTTTTCTCCTAGAGCTTGCAACTAGTACCCTACCCTCAGCCTTTTCCTTCCACTGCCCAAGGACTTGGGGAACACACTCTCAGCAAAACACTTTCTTACCCTTTTATCACCTCCAACTTTCTATGTTGTGCTCCACCACCCCTTTCGAAGTCATGCCTCTACCAGCTCGGCACCCATTTGCCCATTCATTGCAGTGCTGGGGAGGTGCAGTTGTTCTGTGAACTGTGTCTGTTGAAGAGGAGCAAGGGCATCATTTTGTCACGTGCCATTTCTTTGCTGGGCCATGCTGCTCACCAGCGTCCCGTCTGTTCGGCAGGTACATGGAATTCTTTCCCATCCCCTCCAATGCCAGCACAGACTTCATGTTTGAGAAGAGTGCCAATTACTTTGACACAGAGGTGGTACCAAAACGTGGTGCAGCCCTCCTGCCTCGAGCCAAAATCATTACTGTTCTGATCAACCCTGCTGACCGAGCCTATTCGTGGTACCAGGTAACTTCCCTGCGCTGCTCTGTGGGTGAGGACCAGAGAGATATTCCAGTGTGGTGAGGCAGAAAGCCTGGGGCAGAAAGCCCATGGATCCCTTTCCCCAGAGGGGCCAGGGGCGATGATGCAGGCTGCCTGAAGAGCATGGACAGTTACAAGCAAAGGCATTGGTGGGTGGTTGTGCCGAGTTAGTGGGGTCTGCACAGAGATGTGTAAGGTGGAATTTTGGGTTCCTGCTCCTAAATTCAGCTTATGTTTTTCAGCACCAGCGTGCTCACAATGACCCTGTGGCGCTCAATTACACTTTCTACCAAGTGGTCTCTGCAAAATCCCAGGCCCCTCAGGAACTGCGCAACCTGCAAAGCCGATGCCTGCTCCCTGGCTGGTATTCAACTCACCTAGAGCGCTGGCTAACATACTACCCCTCTGGGCAGGTAGGAGGTTTGGCAGTAGAGGCTCTCTTGGAGCCCCTTGTAGGTTTACTGGAGAAGAGAGGAGAAAAAACTGTAACACGTGCACATGCTCTCCCCACCCCCTGTTGTCTTCATTTCACCTTCTGTCTTGTCTTTTGGAAGAAGAGCCACCACTAGCTTCCTTCTGTTATGAGCTGATAAGAAATCAGGATTGAATACTCCAATTTTGCACTTTATTGTATTTGTAAAAATAAATGAGTGCAGGAGGATACTGTGATCTCCCGGAGAGCTTCTCAGTATTCTCCTAATATTGAGAAGTTCAGCAAGAATAGCAGTGTTAGCACTCCCTTCCTTTCATCTCAGCAGCCTGCAGCCCAGAGACCCTCTTCAGGCCCAGTAGGTGTTCAGCTACTTGCTGTGTGTTGTGTTGCTTTAAAGAGGCTCTTGGACTCTGTGATTTGTTAGTTCCCATGTTGTGAAGCCTTTAGCTGTCTGCTGAAGGGAAATTTCACTGCAGAGATGTCAGGATTCTGTGTTTTGTATATAAATTTGCAAAAAGTCAATTAATAGACAATATAGACCAGTTCTGTGTCTAAATTCCCAAGAAATTTATAAACTGTCTAATACATTGTGAGTCAGGATGTGTTTTTTCGAGTTCCTTTCTGCTGCTGGGGTTATCCTCAGACAGTCTGTAATCCAGCAGAGTCTTACAATGTCTATTTAGTCTCCTCTGCCAAAGTATCAGCCTAAACTGTACATGATAGATCTGCCAAGACTAAAAGAGACATGGGAAAACATTCTTGGGTTCGTGTCTCATTGCCTTACTATTCCTGGAGGTTACTGCTGGGAGGAATGATAAGAGCCAGACACTCCATCCTTGCACTTACTATGGGTCAGGGTCTCCTACCTGCCCCAAACTTCAGTTCATGTGACTATTTTTCTACTGTGTTCTTTGGAATAGGTAATTTATTAGCACAAATATTGTTCGTTATCATCTATCATACACGTAACAGGAGAATAATCATAGGTTACAGAAGAATACTTAGCACAGTGGCTGCTGACATCTAAAAAGAATACACGAGGTTTCCAGAGACACTCTGTAAATCACGCTACTGCTGGGCCTTAATGTTCAGTTACATGGTGTGTGGCCAAAGGCAAGTTTATTAAGCAAAACCTGTCATCATCTACTGTCTTATGGTATTTGTGGCCCGTATCATAACTTCTGTCTGTGGTCACAAATGGGCCACATCCCCTGCTGTGTTGCTCTAGAATAAACAGGCTTTGCCAGCCTTTACTCACACGCACAAAGGCCAGGGGCAGTTTTGAGAGCCAGGAAGCTCACGGGTGTCATTCAGCACAAGCTGTCGCAGGCTAAGGTGGCTGCTGTCTTTTCAGCTTCTCATTGTGGATGGTCAGGAGCTGAGACACAACCCTGCCTCTGTAATGGACAACATCCAGAAGTTCTTGGGAGTTACGCCGCTCTTCAACTACACCCAGGCCCTCAGGTAGGGAAATAATTTTTGGGAAAATACTTCCTTAGCCAAGTGTGAAACTAATAAGCATTTGATTAGAAGACTGCTGCTTATCTGTGACTACAAGACCTGCCAAGGTTTCAGAGGTATGCCTAACCCTAAAATTAGGTTCAGATAGCATGAGGTGCTACACTAAGACTTGGAATCATAACTTAGTCTTTCCAGAAATGATAGGGGAAGGGGTGGTTTTTGGCACTGTCATGGAGAAACTTGAAGTTGCTCACAGCAGTAATTACGATGTTTTCCATTTGGTCTTTGTGGTTTCAGAAAAGGTGCTGGAATTATTAGCATTCCTTCTGCTTTGTGTTATACCTACATCTGACAGAAAGTAGAGGAAGTATGATAAAAAATGTGTGACAGGCTACTCATATCTTCAACTAGATGGAGATTAGGCACACATGGCACAGTTTTGAGGTAAAGAGCCTATTATTACAGAAGACATGGACTCGACAGGTGCCCAGAGCTATGTTAGGAAATGTTAGCAGAGGCACTACCTCACTGCTACTAAATTGAAGGATGTTACTCAGCCATTACTGTGATCTTGCCCACAGTGCAAGTGCAGTTAATCCAAACAGATTAAGTGCTAGCTGAAGGTGAACTGTGGCCCTGTCAGTCTTCAGTGGAAACTCTGCAAGCCCACTGGAGACCCTGAATATTGCTCTTTGCAGCTGAAACCAGTGTTCTCACATCTTCTCTGCTATCACAGCCTATGCTAGCTGAGGGTAGTGGGTGGTGTGCATGTGTGTAGGCATACAGCAGTTTCCCTTTCCTGTAACAGTAAAGAGAGGAGAACCAATTCCATTCTCTTCTTACCGTTGTTTTCCAAGGGGGTGGCACATGGCTTCCCAGGGGAGGGCAGATTTAGAGAAATGTCAGATTACTTGAAAGCCTTACTTGCTGAAGGACATGTCGTGATGGTAAATGGACTATTTACAGTAGTGGTAGTGGCTGGTACCCGTCAGCCAGGGTCAGAAAAGAAATGGTATTGGTCAGCTTGCCTCAGGGTTTGGTAGAGGTACTTGCTCAAACCTCAGGCTCCCCTTTGGCCAACTGAGAGGACAGGACAGACAAGACCAGATATGATTCCCAGCATTGCCTTATACCTATGTTTTAGCAAGAGAAGAAACACGGATACTTTAAACAGTCAGGGGATTCTCTAACACTTTTCAACTATAAAGAGGAGATTTAAAAGAATTTACATACATACACTAAAACATTATTAATTTCCCCCCCAAGTTTAACAAATATTGTAACACCATATTACCTCTAAAATTTGCATAAAGCTGAGTCATGGTTCTAATGGATTTCTTGTCAAAGTAGTGAAGTGCTAAAAAAAAAAATATTGAACCAATACCATAAATAAAACCTAAACCAAATTTTTAAAGCATTGAAATGGGAAATACCTATGGAGCTACTTAATTTCTGCTGCTACTAACTGGGAATGTGGCCATATCTTTTAAAGACAAGTGTCCTTTCCAGATTTGATGAAGCAAAAGGATTTTGGTGCCAGCTGCTAGATGGAGGAAAGACTAAATGCCTAGGAAAGAGTAAAGGAAGAAAATACCCTGATATGGATTCCTCGGTGAGTAACTGTCTCAAATCTGTTGGCAGCAAGAGATGTAGAAACACCCTAGTAAACCAATCTGGATTTTCCTACCACCTGCGTCCTAGATGACGTATGGAACATGCGTTGAGGGTAACGTTTTCTTTCACGCTGATGTGGTCTGTATTTTCCACACAGTCACGGCTGTTCCTAAGAGACTTCTACCGGGAGCACAACACTGAATTATCCAAGCTGATGAACAAACTTGGACAGCCCCTTCCAACCTGGCTCCGAGAGGAACTGCAGAACTCCAGCTGGAGCTGAGAGGGACTCCCTTGCCCCCAGTGCCATTGGATGTGTGGTGCTCCAATGCGTGCTATGATGCCATCTCTTGTCAAGCCAAAACAAGTGGACAAATGAGCAGGAGCAGAGAGTGTGCATGTGGAGCCTTTCCCCACCATTGGGAAGGGCTTGCTGCCTCTGATACTGCCCCGGGGCATGGAGTGCAAGTCACATTCTTGAGTATTAATGGTGTGTTTACACTTTGACTTTTACTTACAGGAAGGATTTGGAATGCCTGCCCTACTTTGAGCAGGGGGGAAGAGCACGGTTAACACTTTATGTTTAAATTACTCTTCTCAGTATATGAAACAGGCACTAGCTGGAGGGTTAATGTGTTACTCCTCCAGAAGTAAAGACTTAAAAGGTGAGCTATTGAGCCCACTGCTGAGAAGAGCGGCAGCAGCTTAATAAAAGGGGAATCTAGTCCAGTGAACCCCAGCTTTTATCCAGTAGCCTATTTGGCAGCAGCAAGGTACAAGAACACCCTGTTCCTCCCCATGCAGAGTACAGTGGCCATGATTGTTACTTACAGTGCCACTGTGTGTGGCTGTTGGGGACTGCACCTTCTTGGAGACGTAACAGACATAAGATTGCCTCTCCTTATCTGCAGCATTGTTGGTGTGATACGGTGTCCAGTGACTGGGCAGTGGGAGGTAAGGCAAAGCTGAACTGACTTCTTATCTTAGGGAAAAGGTTGCCATATGTGGCAACATGGCAAAAGTATTTCTCTGCAGGGACTTCAGACATTTCAAAAGATAACCAAGGAGTAGTATGTCCCCTTAGAGCGCTTTGGAGGCATGTGTTAGTGCAGCACAGCATCTGGGGGAGGCGAAGCTCAGGTATTGTAATATAAGTCTGATGCAGCTGAAAGCAGACAATTCAGTTCCCCATGTCTGATCAGCTTAAAAAAGAAAAAGCAACACTTTTCTCTTTCCAACAGCTCCAGGGCCCCTATCAATCACATGCTGATAGCTAGCACCTGTTTTAATCCCCCTGTAGTCCAACAATCCAATGAGAAAAGCAAAAAAAACAGTTAAAAGTAAGTATCATTCAGATATAAAGGGAAGGCTTGGAGTTAGAAGTGGTTTCCTGTATCCAAAGGGGCTGTTTAGTTTACTATTTCTGCACATAGTCAAGTAAGTACGCTAAGGTGCTTTGCCTCCTCCTGCAGTTGCTGGATAATTATTCTCAGAGGAAATCCTCCATCCTGGTTGTATGTTTCCTGTTGCTGAGCCATGGGCTTCTGGAGTTGTGTGGGCCGTTGTCCCTCCCTCCCGGGCACAGAGAGTCCTTGGAGATTGCTGTAGTTCCAGAGAACAGAGGGGCAGGATCCATATGAACACAGATTATGGAAACTTCCACAACTGTCACGAGCTCCTTTTCTCCTATCCAGAGAGAAGTTGCTTCAACCAAGCTTTTCCATTGAGCCTTAGGTATTGTGTATTTCTGAACGAATGGTGCATTTACCGTTGTATGTAAATGTATATAGTATGCAATATAGTATTTTATTTCATGTGCCCTTGGAAAGGGTTATTTTGTGCAGCCAAAAAAAGGACAGAAAGACTAGAAACCCCTCTCTCACTCCTGTTAGAGAGAAGAGCCCAGCTTCCTGCACTGGATTCATGTATAGCATCATTCACATTGAATGATAATGAAGAAATTCTTGGCTCTTGAAGCTGAGCACAAGTGTCTGAATAAAGGCTAGAAGTAGTAGTAAGTGGAGATTCAATAAATGTACTACTTATTTTTCTTCCTTGTGATGATTTGGAGTGATGTCATGGACCCTAAGCTGGTAGAAGGGTAAGAAAAACTGAAAAGCCTGCTCCAGGCCTGACAGCTGATATCTGGGATGGCAACAAAGGTGTTTAAGTTATATTTGTAACAACACAGAAACAATGTCCTATGGCTTCTTTCTCTGCAAGTGGACCTGTGGGCTTGCAGAAGCTGGCACAGCGCACGACACATAGTTAGAGATTCATTCTTACTGGTTTGCACTAGTGATGAGTTTTGGGCCATTCCTGGCTACTGCAGTAGTTTCCAGCTGCTATGCTGCAGCAGCAGAGTTTTGCTGTGCACCTCCTGTCCAGGTGAGCAGGCCTACAGCCGCTTCACAAATAAACACAGCAGCAGCAGAGCAGCTATTTTTACATGCTGCCACAGGAGGATGAGGATGCTAGGACCAGTGCTACTGATGCTCCATTAAACAGAGTTTCCCGCTCTTAAGCCATTACAGGTTGTCACTCACTTACTTACTTACACAATTACTTCATGCTTTACCTCGGACTATGGTTGATCTTTGAGGAGATGGATTTAAACATTAAAAAAATAATAAGGCACCAGGAATAAATGTTGGGAGGGGCTCACTAAATGTCAGGGTTATTTTACTGGCAATAATCCTTCAATCAAGGCAGCAAAGGGCAGCTGTATGTATTTTCATTATTTATTCTTTCCTTCTCCCCCATTCCTTCATTGCAATGCTATGCTATGCTAGTTCTTACTGCTTATGCTAATGGCAAACAAATCACCTGCTGTGGTCAGATCCAAATGTAGGGATGTTCTTATCTGATTTAGCTGATGAAGAGTCATTTTCAAATCTGGTAACTCCCTCTGACAGCACACTGCTGCAGAAGTTACCCTCTTTCCAGACATGCCTTCAAATCTGTAGAAACAAACACCCTCTCCTAAGAGAAGCTCTTACAATCAGAAGCTCTGTGATATCAAAAAGCCAACAAAAACATCTTTTCCAGTCACCTACCCTGGTTACTAGATACTGACCCATTAGGTACTTACACATCACAGATCCTCACATTCCATTTTGGTAGTGGAAATAAACCACATCTTCCTACCTCACGGTTCAGTAACAGAACTTCATGGTAAGCAGCAGTTCACTTCTAGGATGAGGAAAACACTAAGCACAAAACATTACCTGAAAAATTTTTTGTAACATAGTAAAAAATATTTTTGTAGTTTGATGCATAGGAAACGGACCCATTTAAAAAGGAGTACTTTGACCCAGGTGTCAGAAAGGCATGTGATTGTAACAGAAACAGTAGCCAGGTCATGTCACTCTTCAGAACTGGAAGGGCATATGAAAGGTGAATGAAAGGTGAGAATTGGCAAAACAAACAATAGGAAACAACTTTTTAAAAAGAAAGCCATCTGAGTGTGTGTATATACCAACCTCAGAGAAGACAGCTCAGCATGCAAAGCTAGAACTTCTACTCACACACAACCTCTGGAACTCAATTGGGAAAATACTTAAAAGTAGGCAGCTACCTCTTTCTACTACATACAGGAAATAGTGGTATGGGTCTCAACTATAAGGTAGAGACCTTTTAAGGGAACTGGGACAATTTCTCTGTAGGTGGCAGCATGTATCAAGTCTACATAAAAAATCTGCTCACTGAAAACTGCAGTTTTCAATTGACAGCACTGCAAAAGCACATATTCCTGGCAGAAGCCTGGCAGCTCCTGGGAGTTGGCATGACACACCCAAGTCTAGCTATACGAAGCTAACAAGCAAGTTCATCAAACTCATCCTGTCGTTTTTTCAGCCCTCGCACTCGGTTGGGTAAGAGAATCCTTTGATTCCTTGCTGGTCGTTTCACTGTATCAGTAGTAACGTGGCAAGAAAAGCAATGACAAACTGGACTGAACATGCCAAATGAATCTGAAACAAATCTGTTCATCCCCCTTGCTGAATCCTGAGTGTCTCCTGGCTGACACAGTGCGACTGCGAGCAAGACACCACGACAGTGGCATCTAACAACACACACAGGTATTTCCAGCAGGCTGCCTCAAGCCAGGAGTAAAAAGCTCCCATCATGCAGTAGGACTTGGATTGAGCACTGGTACCTCCTCTCCAGTTATCAGGGCTTTACCTACAGTTTGTTTCTTCCCCTTTTTCTTAAAGGCGGGGGTGGGGGGGGAGTAAACACTGAGCATTGTTAAGATTACAAACTAATGCTTGCATTTGAGAAACACTCTGCAAGCTGGTTTTGCTACAAAAGTAGTATTCCCAACACTCCCATCTCCACTACTCTTGAGACCTATGTAGAAATAATGTATTAATCAATCTATTTTTTTGGCTTTAAAGAGTGGTTTTCTTCCAAGACTCGATTTTTCCCCATTCTCATCTATATAGTCTTATCGCCTTCGCCAGTCTCTCCAAAATGCTTGTAAACCAGCAAGTACATAACCCTGACACTGCCCCAGCAGTCTGAAATCCAGCTCACAGGTATTTCACTTACGGTAACAGAGGATAATAAATCAGGCTGCTCTCAGAATCCTCCAAAGCCAAGTCATTAGAAAAGATGCATTTCAGGACTTAGAAAAACAATGTGTTGACACCAAGGCCCTGCACAATGGCTGCCCTTTAAGCTCCAAACTTCCTGACAGAGACACTCTCCTGGCTGACTTAAATGAGGCAAAAAGTAAAGCATGACAGGGAAGGAAATTGTGGGGGACCCAGTCTCCATTCACAGTGCATGCTACTTATGTACATATACTATAGACTTTTAATGCATTTCCAGCATTTTTTCCCCTTCCTATAACAAGGAATAAATCCCCTTCATGGCAATAAAGTAATTGTGCAGTGCAACTTGTGCATTATTAGGTAGTTATAACTGCTGGAACTGTAAGCAGACAACACCAACAAAGGGGGAGAAAAAAAAAATTTGCTTAGAGCAGAGTCGCTGTCTTTATACCAACCAGAAACACTATACAGCAGTGACGGTACCTTCTGACGGCACACAACGCTTGCATTTGGACGTTACCACTGAGAAAAAGCATTAACTGGTCACAGGCTCAAACAGAAACCATTGCACAGAATAGCCCCAGGCTGCACTTACTTCCAGCTTGCACAGATTAAAGCCACTCTTGGGCAGGTGTCTCCACCACCCTGCCCCAAGTGCAAGTACCCTTAAAATGGAAATGGGAAGCAGAAAGAAGTTCAAAAGCCACATTTGAATTATGCTGGGGGTTGGAGGTTAGTGAGTGGGGAAGTAGTTCAAAGCAAAACAAAAAAATACTATTTAAGAAAGCCCCTCTTGACCATAAGCATGTCATATAGCACTTAAAATTGGGCACAGAAAGAAACTACAAAATACTCTAAATAAACGGTAGTTGAGAGCCAGTCACTGTAGCAGTAGGGCTTAAAAGCAAAGTCATACAACAGTCATGATCATCAACAAATGCTGAGCCATCCTCATGGCCCAACCCGCCCTTCTACTTTTTTTTTCAGCTTAGGGTTTTGGGTTTTTTTTTTTTAAAAAAAAAACACACAAAAACACACAAACAAAAAAACACCCAAAACACAAACAAAACCAAAACATCAGTAGCAGACTGAGCAGACTTTTCTGTTCTGGCATGCTCTCTCCCCAAGTGCTTCCTGGAAAATTCATTTTAATACCCTGCCCTTCTCTTAATGTCTAGGTAAGAAAAAAAACACAACTTTCCCAACTCTTAAAGGAAATGATTTCAAATTTATGTCTGACTTACTTATACCAGGAGGTGATAAACTTCATGGATACTTCAATGCTTACTCCTTTTGCATTGCCTCTGGGTATTGCAAGGCTGTTCAGTGCACTCTAGCACTGTGTAGCAATAGCCAAGCTAGCGCTAAATAAGCTGGGAAAGTAAAGGCCTGTATTTTGCTCCAAAATATAACAGTGCTAGGCTTGATAAAAAACAAACCCACGCAAAGATTAAAAAACAGTTTAGGTTCAACAACTCCCCAGGAGGCTATTTCTGAATGGGTTCTCAGAAAAGGAAAATATATATCTCAAATAAATATTAATGACAGTAAACACAACTAGACAGAAACACACTAAGGAACCTGAAGACTTACAAGTCCATGAGACCAGATGAAATGCCTCCACAGGTCCTGAGGGAACTGGCAGATGAAGCTGCTAAGCCACTATCCATCATATTTGAGAAGTCGTGGCAGTCCAGTAAAGTTCCCACTGACTGGAAAAGGGGAAACATAACCTCCATTTTTAAAAAGGGAAAAAAGGAAGACCCAGGGAACAACAGGCCAGTCAGTCTCACCTCTGTGCCCAGCAACATCATGGAGCAGATCCTCCTGGAAACTATGCTTAGGCACATGGACAATAAAGAGGTGATTTGTGACAGCCAGCATGGCTTCACCGAGGGCAAATCATGCCTGACAAATTCAGTGGCCTTCTACAACAGGGTTACAGCGTTGGTGGATAAGGGAAGAGCAACTGACATCACCTACCTGGACTTTTGCAAAGCATTTGACACTTTCCCACATGACATCCTTGTCTCTAAATTGGAGAGACACGGATTTGACAGATGGACCACTCTGTGGATAAGGAATTGGCTGGATGGTTGCACTCAAAGAGTTGTGGTCAGTGGCTCGATGTCCAAGTGGAGACCAGCAATGAGTGGCGTTCCTCAGGGGTCGGTATTGGGACTGGCGCTGTTTAACATCTTTGTTGGCAACACGAACAGTGGGATTGAGTGCACTCTCAGCAAGTTTACCGACGACATCAAGCTGTGTGGTGCAGTCGACACTCTGGAGAGCAGGGATGCCATCCAGAGGGACCTTGACAGGCTTGAGAGGTGGGCCCATGCAAACCTCATGAATTTCAACAAGGCCAGGTGCGAGGTCCTGCACATGGGTCAGGGCAATCCCAAGCACAAATACTGGCCGGGCAGAGAATGGATTGAGAGCAGCCCTGAGGAGGAGGACTTGGGGGTGTTGGTTGATGAGAAGCTCAACATGACCCAGCAATGTGCACTTGCAGCCCAGAAAGCCAACCGTATCCTGGGCTGCATCAAAAGAAGCATGATCAGCAGGTTGAGGGAGGTGATTCTCCCCCTCTACTCTGCTCTTGTGAGACCCCACCTGGAGTACTGCCTTCAGCTCTGGGGCCCCCGACATAAGAAGGACATGGACCTGTTGATGCAAGTCCAGAGGAGGGCTACGAAGATGATCAGAGGGCTGGAGTGCCTCTCCTATGAAGACAGGCTGAGAGAGTCGGGATTGTTCAGCCTGGACAAGAGAAGGCTCCGGGGAGACCTTATAGCAGCCTTGCAGTACCTGAAGGGGGCCTACAAGAAAGATGGAGAGGGACTTTTTACAAGGGCATGGAGTGATAGGACAAGGGGTAATGGCTTTAAACTGAAAGAGGGTAGATTTAGGTTAGATACAAGGAAGAAATTCTTCACTGTGAGGGTGGTGAGGGACTGGAACAGGTTGCCCAGAGAAGTTGTGGATGCCCCATCCCTGGAAGTGTTCGAGGCCAGGCTGGATGGGGCTTTGAGCAACCTAGTCTAGTGGAAGGTGTGCCCGCCCATGGCAGGGGGGTTGGAACTAGATGATCTTTAAGGTCCCTTCCAACCCAAACCACTCTGTGATTCTGTGATAAGATCCTAACACTGGAGCACCATCTGCTTTTATCTGCATGTACTGATCTTTGGGCAGAGCATCAAAACTCACATCTATGCACCATGCCAGACTGTTTAGCTGAAGTACCCACAAAACTTAAACTTTAAGTGCAGACAGTGGGTTAACTCAGAGTGCAAGGCTGCCCTTAGCACACTGCCCTCATTAGGACTATTAAGCAGTTCAATCTTCAACACTAGCAGGACAGTGAAAACCAGCCTACAGTTATCTTGCAGTAAAGACATCAGCCACTTCTCAGTTGGTTTCATCTGCACCTGTACAAATTTGACTTCTCGAACTCCCCACTGAAGTGAGCTGTTATTTCCAGAGACACTAACAGCTAAAAGGGAAAGTATATTTCCTATGGTCACAAGAGGAAACAAATCTGGCAAGTGAAAACAAGTCATTGTGAATAGAAGACACAGGAAGTATAGCCTAAAGACCTCATTCACCTTACCTTCAAGGAACGGACAGTGAATTAGACTTCACCAAATGCAACAGTAACCCACTGCAAGGTCTCCTATCACAGAATATCATCTGTCTTCATGCAAGTGGGGGCCAGGCCCTATCCAGACAAATACCTGTAGCTATTAGTACTGACTAAATTCAACATTTGCTGTCCAGCCTAGGAAGAGGCTTCTCAGCTATGTAAAACCATTTCTACACTGGAAGAGCTCTAAAGCATCCAGCAGCTGTGGCAGCTAGCCCTCAGTGGAGCCATTTCCTGTGTTGCTGGTAAGGGCAAGGACCTAGAGAACATTTACTCCAAGTGAAAAAACACATGGGTTAACTGAAAGTTAAAGGAAATTTGAGTTGGCTGTGACCTCTGCTCCTTTACAGGTCTTCAGCTGCAATGTCTTTTCAGAATTTCTGAGCCTAAGTATTTTCCCCACTTGTGGAATAGCGACCACACTAGCAAGACTGCACTGGGTAGTAATTTTTCTGCTTTAATAGTAGATTAATGGTTCTGTGCCCACCAGGGCTCATCTCATCTCCTATAAAGGAAAAATACCTCAAGAACCTCCTAGCCACATGGCAAGAAAAAACACCATCCTCTCCTTTGTCACTTTCTCCTGTCCTTGCTCAGATATATTTCAATGGGATATGGCTCAGGAACAGCAACAGATTAACAGATGCAGAGATCCGGGACTGAAAGTGTGTTCCAGAAGACCTGAATAAATGAGTGTGCAGCACCTCCACACAGCTCCCATCTCTCTCTGCTCACTCTGAGGATTTTTTACAGAGAAAAGACTGGAAACTTCTGAAGCTACTGACCTGTGCATTATACCACTGAGCTGCTTGTTCAGTCAATGTCAGCCTGAGGGGAGATTCCCTGGCTCTTCCTCTGTTTGGGCTCTGCAGCTGCTGGAAGACAACTCTGACAGGGTCTATCATATGGAAGCAGTACAATCTGTATGAGGACTAGAATGGGTAAAATAACCAAAGAGAGAAAGTTCTGAGCACAGCGAAAGATAATGGGCATTGTGATTTCTTTTCTCTTATGGTCTTTATGGAGACTACACAGAATGAAAGCAAGTACACTTCCAGATAAAGTCCAGTCTAACCTCTCGGTAAGCAGCTCCACATTATTTTCCCAAAACAAAGATACTGGTGACAGTGCTCTCGTTCTCCTCATGTTTTTTAATTACAGCAGTCTGAAAACTTGCCTGCTCACGGTCTAAGTGTAGTCTTCTAACAGACATCACAGGTAAGGCTCTGCCATTTCATTTCCCTATTCAGTCCAAATCCTCAATGCAGTAACAGTCACTTCTGCTCCTAATACTTAACACATTCAGCTCTTTTGCCCATTTCCTTTCTGCTTCTTTCCTTCTAGAAGATGCTCCCTTCTCTTCCCCTAATTTCCTCCTATAAGCAGTAGAAAGGAAAAAATTAGACTTTATTAGAAAACTCATTTTTCTCCAAACTCCTTTCCCAGTTCTGAACATGCAAGAACCAGAGAGCACAGAAAGTGCTCCAGGAGCCCAAACCTTTTGGACATCAGGCTGTGCTCTCCAGTCAAATCCAGGAGTTTTGCCCAATAACAGGCAGCTCATAATCAACATGGAGTTTAGTTTAAAAAACACAAAACTTAACACATTCTTATGAACATCAGCATTTATACTTAGCGTGTAACTAGACACCTTATGGAGGAATACAAGGGGCTGTAAGGAGATCTTTGAATAGTTACTGTGGCACAATCAGAAGTAGAAGAACCTCAGTCACACTCTCTGGCCTGTGCAGTACACAAAGTCAAACCACAGGAGCCTGTTCATCTGTTTTGCCCTATGCCTATGAGTTAGTTTGTTTATTTTTTAAGAGTATCATTGAAAATATCAAACAGGCACATATTTCTAGCTTGCAGAAACTAAAAGCTCCCCGTTGTCATTGGCTAAACCTAAGAAAGAAGCAAAATATATTACTACTGAGAAATTGGATTCTTAACATCCATCAGTCATCTGACTTCCAGTTTTAAATGCCCTGAAATTTATGTGCTTGTATGCTTACAAATGGCAGTAGCCTTTTAAATTCCCTTAGCATAAAAATAAAAGCTTTCTACAATTAATCTTCTGCAATGCTGTCCCTGTTGGATATCTTGCATAGTCCACCAAACATCTCTCTCAACACATGGGAGCAGACAACTAGCCTTCTTTACCAATTACATCAAGGGTGAGCAGCTACTGTTTTGCACAATACTTTGGAAAGACAAAGCTCTGCATTACCACACAGTATGACTGGTGTCAAGACCAGAAAAGGAACCTGGTGGCTGGCAAAGGTGTAGGCAGAACATCCCAGGCTTACTACCAGCTTCCCTCACACCCATCAACAACCAGTCTGCACGTACCTCAGCCTCTGCAGAGGCATGTCATTCTCAGAGCAGTACCAGGCAAGGAACTTCTGGCTCACAGCTTGTGTATAAGCTCTGGCCGCCTGCCTTGTGCTGGACTGCTGTTCCCCAAGGCAGGACAGCTATCCACCAGGGCTCACAGGAGCTCCCACTGACACACAGCTGGCCAGCTCCATCGGACTGTCAACATCATAGCAGAGAGAAGAGAGTCAGTCTAAGAAAACGAGTGTTTAATCAGGAAACGAGAAGAGACAAGGGATAAGAAACTGATTACAGGAGAGTAATACCCCAGCCAAAAGAAACACGATTGTACAACTCGAACGACCAGGATCAAAACATCCCATGAGCCAGCAGTGCCCAGTGAGGAACACTCCTGAGAAAGAGCCCAAGCACTTCTGGCAGTCTCCAGGCAGCTCAATGCAGTCACGGACTCTGACTGCCCAAGCTCCAGCCTCTGCCCTCAGCAGCTGCTGCAGAAAGCCGCAGAGGTGGCCCTGGCCCTGCTACTCCAGTCTCAGCTTCTCTCAGCAGGAGGTGCTGAAAGGAATGGAGGGAGCGCTGGCTGTGCACAGCAGTCCCAGCCTCTCCCGACAGGAGATGGTGTGTGGAGTAAGAGAAGCCCATACAAAAAAAAAAAAGTTTACATATTTATAAATGCCAAAATAAATATTTAAGACAGAATCCCCCACCCCTCTAACACGTGCGTAATCACACTGCAAACTGCTCGCAGGACAGCCTCCAGGGGCTCAGGGAAAAAAGCGGTGACTACACCACAGGGCAGCCAGCTCAACTTCCTTCTCATTTCCTGATGCTTCTGAAGCCTGCAGCCCACTGGGAAGGAGGAGGAAGAGCGAGCAAAGCAGAGCGCCAACACGCAACAGTGCTGGAGAGGAATGTCATGGTATAAATACATCAGATCAGTGGTTTCCAACAAGTTATAACTAAAATAAAAAAGACACCAGAAGGAAGGATGGTGTAAATGGAACTACAACTATGCGGGGCAAAGGGTTGTATGTCCGTGGAGCTCCGCCTGTTGTCACGGCGAGAAGGTGGTCATTTCCAGAGAGACCCTTTGCCACAGCTCCTTTGTCTGCTTGCTGCGCTTTAGGTTCTGGAGAACATCGTTAAACTGCATCATGCCCATGGGAGTCAGGCAGAAGGCGCTTCTGGCGCTGCGGATGGCATTCACAAAGTCATCGTAGTCAGCTGGAGTGAGATGGATCAGCCGATGATGGATGTACTGGATGGGAACAGGGAAAGAGCTTTAAGGTATCTGCTCACCACCCTCATGCTGGTGACACTCAGAGGAGAACTCAAGAGCTCCCAGGGCGATGTCACATGATCCTGTTACCCTACGAGAGGTCCCAAGATTCAGAGGCTCTGACAGGGGAGAGCTAGCTCAAAAGACAGCAGTGCTGTACCTTACATCCTAACACGACCAAGGTGAGTGTCCCCTCAGAGCACCAAAATGCACCACACAGCATCAGCAGGTGTTCTCTCTTCATGAGCACCAAACTGTGCCATAGTACAGCGCAAAAGGGCCAGCTAACACTCTACCCCACCACCCACCAGCATCTAACCCTCATACCATTCATTCTGCAGGTTATACGTGGGGACCCAGCACATTCACTGGACATCTCCTTTGCTAATGGGTATGGAAGGAGTAAGGCTTACACTAAGTTGCTACAAAATATCTCTAGGCTTAGCACTGTCACTTCTATCAGCTTCTCAACTAAGGCCCCAAAACTGCAGTTCCAGCTTTTGAGAAATCTATTTCCCTAATGTAGCTCAGAAAAAGAACTGAAGTGAAGCAGCTGGTAATTTCTCAAGAAATCACCTAGATGATAGGACAGCTAATCCAACCTGGACAGTATGTCTACAGAATCACCCTTCTGGTCATTTATTCAGAGAAGTAGGTACATGTGGGGCATCCTGTTTACACTGTTTTAAAGAACAGGCAGCTCTGGTATTCCAGCTGGCTTACTGAAACACACTTGTCCTGTTTTCAATAAATCCTGAGATATCTCATCCATACTGGTAGCTGACCAAGCCACTTCCACTATCAGTGCCAGCACTGGCACACCAGACAGCCATGCCAGGGCATCATGACGAGGCGAAGACAGGCTACAAACAAGGAAAGAAAAAATAAGATAGGCTAGGAAGGGAGGTGGGCAGGGGCCTGAAAACATAGCAAAGAAAAAGTACAGAATTTAAAAGGTACGGGTAGCATTTGGAGAGAGGAAGAAAGTGGACGGGGAACACAGAACCACCCCATCCTTCGTGGTGAGCACAGGAGGCGAGAGGCCTTGGAAGAAGCAGTACAATGATGCAGCCCCCATACAGGCAGGTGATGCCTATTCTAGTCCCTGCTGAGGGAGAGGGACGCATCAGGCAATGGACCAGTTCAACTACCAGTACCCAAGGTCCCTTCCTCTCTGCACACACGCACACGCAGTACCTGCAAGGCAGGCAACGGCCTGGCAGCTTTGACAGGCAGGAAGACAGGCCAGACGTTACCTGCATGTAGGCCTGCTGGCACCTCTGCACCAGCTGGTGGAAGGCTGGGGTGCGCAGGTGGTTGTGCACATGGGCAGGGTTGAGCCTCTGTAGAGCTTCCATGATGATCTCCTGGAGCACAAAAGGGCTCAGCACACCCTTGGCTGCACCAACGCAAAACTGATGCACGTAGTTTACACCTGCACAGGAAGGAGAAATCAGAACAATGTTAAGGCAAGAGAAACAAAAGAAATCAGGTACTTGCCAGCAAGAACCTGGATTTGGAGCACCTTCTTCTCAGTGTAATGTATCCTCCAGCAGGCTTGGGGGAGACACTCTAGCAAACTCATGGGGACAAGAGATCATTCTGATATATCCATCAGGTCTGAGTAGAGACCAGGTACCACCTCAGTCACTGATATTCCCAGTTCACCTGTCTTTAAAGGGGATATGAAACAAAACTGACGTGCAAGGTAACTACAGAGGAAAGAATACACTGCACCTCCTCCCATTGCTTCTTGCCTCCCCATCTAGGAAGCACCTAGATGCTCCAGCACTCAGTCCTTAGGGAGCCTGGAGACACAGTCAAGTTTCCCCACTGCTGCCTACAGTGGCTCTCCCCTAGTAGCAGCAGGAGAAGCCATGCCACTAGACAGGCTGTTTGTAGAGGTTTGGGGTTTTTTTTTTAAGTTCTTAACTGCTGATGAAAGAATTTAAAAAAATGAACTGACAAAAAAGATTCAAGAGCAAAATAGAAGTAAAAACAAAAACAAAAAACCAAACAATTGGTGGTTTGAGCACCTGTTGCTATAAAAGGTCTTCAGAGAAGGTGTAAATATACATAAGAAAGAGGAATACCTACAAGATAGTGGAAAGGGAAAAGAAAAAAATTTTCGTGTAGAATGGAAGAGATACAAGTTCTGAGCCCTGTCCAACCCCATGCACTTCATCCAGTGCCTCAAAATTCAACAGCATGCCTACAGAACCCAGAAATGGGACAACTGCATGGGTGAAAGAGCAGCAGGGATCTTCTGAAACACTCTCAGAAATGGGATCAGATATCAGGCTCACCCAATCTTTGAAGTTTCACTCTTTGGAGAGCTTTTTCCCACCACGGTCCAAATCCCAGCAAGTGGATTTCTGCTGAAGTACTGCTCTGAGCCTTACCTAACTTCGCAGCTAACCCAAGGAGCCATTTTACATCCTCCGTGTAGGGTGGGCTGCGGGAGAAGTTGTTGGGATGGTCGTTGTGAGCTCTTCGGCCAAGCATCTCCAGAGCCAGCATCCCTGTGAGAAAGGGGCAGCCAGAGTCAAGCAGCACTTCTGCCCAGTAAGACTTAGTCTAGCACTTCACTCACTGCAACACAACCTGATTGGCCTGCCCTTCATCAGCAGAAAATTCCCTAGCTGCAAAGAGTCTAGAGAGAAACAAAAGGCCCATCTTGGAGCCTGTCACCACAGGAAGTATCTGGATCTGCTGTTCCAGGCTGGGAAATCTGCACAGCCATCACACCTCACTAGAGCTGCAAAAAGACACTCCACTAGCACCTACAGCAGGGTCAAGCAGATAGCCCCAAAGGCTGCACTACAAGAGGTGTCCTGAAGGCAATGCATTTGCTCCAAATTTTGCAGCACAGAAGCTACCCACATCAACCTACTCAGCTGCAAGACAACAGGCCAACACTGAGCTGCAGTACTGCCAATCTGCAAACATTTCCACTTTTTCCACTACAGTCCTTCATGCAAATCCTCCCATTTAAAAAGTTTTAAAATTCCAACAGACACTATGTCTTGATCTTCCAGACCCTCCTCGCCCACCCCCTTCTCTGTGATTCAGGCTGTTAAACACCTTTCATGGATTACCATTTACCACTGCAATGTTTACAATGACATCTGCACCCCTTTCTGGCTAACAAGTACTTTCCTCTCTAGCTTTCAACAGGAAAAAAAAAAACAACCCCTCAAGCAACCTCCAGATACCCTTCCTTTCATTTTCTTGCTGTTTCTTTTTGTTTGCTGCCCTGGGCTGGCTTTGCTTATCTTAGAGGCTCCCTTCTCCCTCCCTGGGTATCCACTGGGTTGGACCATGACTATGTATGAGTAGCTTACTGCAATCTAAGCTCAATCATAAACTCCAAGACCGATATCCTTGTACCAATGGCAGTTCAGGCAGAGACTTTATTTCCTCATAACCAGTATGACTGGGAATATGCTAATTACATACCCACTCCCCACAAAATGTAAGTTCTGTCCATGTCAGTCTTCAACAACCTAGCTGGAGAGGCACAGGGCACATCCCTCTGTGCCTCTGAAGACTTAACTGGTATTATTAAACTACAGGTTGTGCCTGCACCATCCATGAGCAGCAGGAGCTGAACTCCATTTTTTCACAGAGTCACAACTTACACAACCACATCCTCAGAGTCCTATCCAGACTCCTTTGCATACATCTGCTGAAAGGCAAGACTCTTCCCAGCTCTAACCCACTCAGCTTTCTCTTCTACTCTGATGGCTCTCAACAGCAACTGTTCAATCTTCTGTTGCTTTGTCTTCATTTTTAGCCTCCATATATGATCATGAACTGGCTTTACCCATGTAGCTAAGATGCCATCACCCCCAACAGGTGCAGTAGCAAATTGCCAAATGATAGTGAAAACCTGCAGCCCTGCCCTGAATCCCTCTCAAGGGGGCCACAGAAACCCACTTGGCTGTCCTTACCAACTCTGTATGCGGAGTGGAGGTAGTGCAGACCCTGGGGGCTCACAGGCTGACTGTGCTGCTCATCCTCGGCAGGAAAACCCCCTGTAACAAGGGAGTTGGGCTGTGAGGACAGAGTTGTCAAGGAAGCCCCCTGAATCGCTGGGAACGTTGATCCTGCATGGACACTTCCTACTGAAGAGAGCAAAACAGCAGCATTAGGACCCACCACCAGCCTAAAAGAAGGTTTACTTGGGCCATCATCTCCCTTACCTGACCGCCCCCTGCCAATGTAGTGTTCTGTTCCTCTAAACAGAACAATACAGCAACCAAAAACTACAGACTTACAACTGAAATACAATGGTCTAGGAATATCTCTATTTTGTTTGCAAGCAGGGCCTGAAGGGGGTCAGTTACATGGTTGTCCATCTCTTTTGCAGTATACCATGAACATGCACATCATCGTGTTTTAAAAGTAAATACATGTGCTGACTCAAAGGTCTTTGCTATTATTAAATGACATGTCTGGTTCTGACTTCTTGTCCAAGGAAACAAGCATGTGCATGTCTACACGTGATGAGAAACTGCTGAGTAAAATCATTGAGCAGGAACAGCATTAAGTCACTCGAAGATAGAGTCCAGCATTGTGAGGTTCCTCCACTTCTGCTGTAAGACAGCTATGACTCCATCCAGCTACCATGCGGGAAGAGTGTTACCGGAGGCTAGCCTCCAATCTATCCTCAGAAAGAACAGCCATTGCATACACTGGCAGCGCATACAACAGTAAAAACAGCAAGGAAACTTGAGAAGCTCTGTCACCTTCAGACACTTAACTAGTATAGGCAAAAATCAAGGGAAATCGCATGAAAATCCATTACATTGTACCACCTAAACTTGTACAGACAGCAGTTAACACTAAGCCAGTAAGCTGTACTCTGACAAGGGACTCAAGTTTGTCTAACTTTCCCTCTCAAGAAAGGTACGGAGAGGAAAAAGCAAGGTTTGGCTGAGAATTCCAGAGTAGCGATGCCATTAGGTGTGTGCACTTTGTTACCCTTATTTCACAGCTTCTCTGTGGTGCTACCACACCAGCTTGGGCAATGCTCCAAGTTCCGATTTCTCCTCTTCCCCTGATACCTCCAGCATTTTTTTTCTTAATGTTTACTAGTGAATAGTTGAATACCTGAGAATGATGTGCCTCCCAGGAAAGATCTGTCTGACCTCCTCAACCAAGCAGACACACAGTGCCAAACAGCCCACAAAGTGGGGCAAAATCCATACTGCGTTTGAAGTCTGGCCAAGGAGAATAACCCATAAGAATGAGCTGAATTGTTGCCAGAGCTCAAGAGTCATCACGTGACTACGTACTCCAGGAACAGTGAAACAGCATTTTAAGAACTGAAAACAGAAGTTTACACAAGCTATAAACAATGGTAACTGGAAAGGGTGGAGTTGTTTTTTCCTTTCATTATTTTAAGTGCTCTACGATGAGTTAGCAGTTCTGGAAGATTCATAACTCTTTAGAGAAGTACAGAAATAGTTTCTCATAATTAAGAGTCACAGCATCAGTCCAGGACTAAGGCTGTCAGCAAAGGATGCTCTTCAGATCCTGAGGCCTTCAGGACTATTCCAATTGCTTTTGCGGTGGCTTTTTAGCATCAAAATGCAAGATAAAAATAACTGAAAAGATTCTCCTGATAATCTGGATATGAAGGAGGCCAACACAGCTCATTAAGTGTTTTCCCATATACCAGTCTTCCAGCACCTGTTGAGTTGCGAAGCACTGATAAGCAAATGTACAAATAGGCAAACATTACAGCCTCTCCAGTGAGGGGATAACAGAGCCTGGGTCAACCATGACCCACTGGTGCAAAACCCCATGGCAATGAGAGCACATCCATAATTCAGTCAACATCTGCTGTTCCAGTGCTGCACAATACTTGATGGGTCTTCACCACCACTCTAGCCCCAGCACAACATGTGAGTAATCGTTCAGATTGCCATTGACATGATCCTGCCAAAACATCTGTCCTCAATACAGAAGTTCCACATTTCAGGTACTGGCTTCCTCCAATCCCTTCGCGCAGGAAAGGCATCTATTAGTGCTACTGTAGCAGAAGTCTGCCTGCTGCCTGCTTCCCGCACTCTCTATTCATCTGACCTAAAGGAACCACAAGACCCTGCTCAAGATCTTCGATGCTCACCTTGCCCTAAGGAGAGGGGGAATAAAGCTCTAAGAAGTCAGAAAGGCCAGGAGGGCTCCAAACACACTTTAGTCTGAGAGGCCAAAATAATCTTATACTGGAAATTTAGCTAAACAGAAATTAAAGCTCCACTAGCTGAATCAGGCAACATTATGAATCCCAGTACCCCTGAGCATGCGCATCTTTAGGCTGGCGTAGATCTGGTCGGAACTTTTCAGTGCATGAACCCTGGTTCCACCTGTGGTCAATGAAGGGTAGGACCAGACTGGGGTACAGCTAGGAGGTGCAGTAAATAAACCTATGCTATGCACAGCCCAGGGCTGTAACACTTACTCGCTACATTGGAAGACAGTGACAGTCCTGTCTCACTGTGATAGGGATGCACCGCAATCTGCGTCATGGATGGGACCGGCACACCAGGGAATGACACTGCCGTAGCTGCCAATGATGGTGTTGTTACCGAATAAGGGTACTGCGCTCCTATGAATGCTGGATGGACACCCTAAAATAAAAAAATAATTAACTGTCATGTCTACTTCATCTGGCCATTTAGAAGTAGTCCCCACACAAACCCCAGAGCATTCGAAGTCCAATCTGACAGGGAGGAGAAAGCACAGGAAGAATCAGCACAGAAACTACATTGCAGCACATGACCACTACATCTTCTTGCTCCTCCTCCTTTTAAATCTAATCAGTTTGCAGAAAACCACTCCAAGAACTTTCAAAAATAGGCAGAGGTTAAATTAACCTTTGTTTGGTTTTCCCTCTGTAGTTTCTATTTAGCCTGCAAGCTCTCAAGAAGACAAGCTTTCTGTCCAGTGTCTTCTGAGAAACTATAGAGCAATACAAATTAAAAACTACTGTTGTATTATATTTTATATTCTCTTGAGACTTTACATGCAGCCACAGAAGGCTCCTTATAATGCAAAAGCTGAGCTGAGGAGCCAAAGTACCTATCACAAATCAGCAAGTAAGTGAGAGCAGAAGCTTGATCTCAAGCCACAGCAGGTCCGAGCCTCACGCTCTCCCCAGTCAGACATACACCCTCTGGAAGCAGCCACACAAAGTCACCGTAAATGAAAAAGGCACAGGCAAAACTCACCTGTGGGTACGCTGAGCCAGGCACCGGGAAGACAGCTGGGCGTGGCATGTGCTGGATGGTGTGTCCAATGTACTGGGGATTACAGGGGATGTGAGTCTGAAGGGTGGTGTAAGGGTGGAGGCCCTGCGTGTGTGTATGTGCCATTGCCGGCCCTGCCATTGTATGCTGCTGGTACATAGTCGACCCCACAGAGATCACTGGCATGACTGTTGCTGCTGCGGTTACCGCAGCTGCCACTGTGACAGTGGTTGGCTCAGAGGTCACCCGGTTGTCTGTCAACCCACGTGCTGCTTCAGAGGCAGCCCGTGCACCACTGGCACTGCAGCCAGTGGCACCTTCTCTCTGGGCTGGGGTCCCACCAACAGTCTGTTCATAAAGCCAGTACCACTGGTGAGCTACTTCAAAGAGGACTTCTGGGTACACACCACCTCCTTTGGCTGCCTCTTCTACTGCCATACAGGCCTTTTCCAGCATCAGATTGTCCTGGGGGCAGTGAAAGAAAAGCGTAAGTGAAGAATGCAAAACCAGAAACACAAGAAGGCAAAACTACAACAGGAGAAAAGTATAAGGCACTCTAAAATGACTGATGCTATGGGGAGCAGACAGATCACAACTATGCAGCAGAATAACCAGAGTTATTCACGAAACATAAGAAATCCACAGAACTGGGATTAAGGCTGTCCAGTGGCAGAGGAGCCAATCCCACAAGTAACAGCACGTCCTTGATGCTGGAAATCAGCTTGCGCTAGGCAGCCCCCATGTGATGCTCACCTGTTCCTTACACTGCACCAGAGCCCTCTGGATCTCATTTGGGTTCAGGGCATGGGCATGGGGCAGGCAGCTGAGTGCCAGTTCAGCAGCTGCCCGCACCATGTTGGAGTCTCTGGCCCGTGAAGCTCTGTCTGCCAATGATGCCACCTCTGGGGGAGTCAGATGTCCGTCCCAACACTCCACCAAGATATTCAAGGCTGCGCTACCAATCTCCATGGCCTGCCCTAAGAGTAAAAGAGAAGACTCTCACACCATTGTATACCCAGCACAGTTCCAGTCAGCTTTTCCTCAACAGGTGCACTCCTCACTTCTTTCAGGAGCAGCAACAGAGCCCAGTTGCTCCCCTTAAGCTCTAAGTCAAATTTAGGCTCTTCCTCCCAAAACAGAGGACAGGCAAGAGCCCTCAATAAGTAAGCAGTGAGTGAGGGTACCACTATCAAAGTTAAGCTAAAGATGCATTTGAGGCAGTGAGAGGAACTTTCTATAGCTGATTTTAGTACCCACAAACCACAGCCTGGACTGTTGCTCTATTTCCATTGTGTCAGGAAAATATGACTTTTCAAGGGTGTGTTTTTCAGGCTCTAGAAGCCATGTGGATAGAAAGTAGGTAGTAGGTCTGGGTGCAAACAGAAGAAGGAAGAAAGTGAAATCCTGAACACAGCCAAAGAGCATGTTCAAACTTGACAAATGCCTGTCTCTTCAGGAGACCTCCGAAGCAGAAGTTAAGACCAGTCTCTGTGTGAGAAGTGGTCTATGGCTCTGGGGACTGAAGGATGTTGCAGTATAAACAAGAACAAACAGGTCACAAGAACCTTCCAGGCCAAAACAAGCACCACCGTGTAAATCACTGGTGTTCAGCTTGTACTGCCAGCTGTGCCAGCCAACTTATGTGGATACCACAGCACATCAGCATCACCATTTTTGGGCATAAGCTCATCTCCCTCCCCTCCTTCCTGCCCAAAAACAAGCTTCCCAATAAAGTTTTGCTGTAACCTGTGATCCAAGAGACATGGGAGGAGTAAGTTCGAGAGAGCCAGTTGGGAGACACAAAGTTGTGCAGCCCTAGTGCATACAGCCCAATCTCGAAGGCGCAGAGGTGAAGGTTGCGGTGTGGTCCCTGGTGCCCACCACTGGAGGAAGGGTGGGTGAAGATGGAGGTACTGCTGTTTCCACCTGCTTTGATAAGGACTGTCTTGGCCAATTCAAAGTAGAAGTGAGCAGCTGCTTCTGACGGCTGGTTTGGGACATGAGGAGCATGGCTCTCCAGCCGCCTCCCTTTATACCTAGAGGAAAAAGATAGAGGAATCTTTCAGACAGCAACAAGTACCCCAAGTTCACTAGCTGGGGTGTAGAGTTCCTGTCTTTAGGGTCCAGAGGAAACAAAGCAGATGCTCCCAAGGAAGCGCTTCCTGATGCACACTTGCTAGTTCCTTGACATCAGGCCTAGAGAGGTGCCAATGCCTCCATGCATTGGTATTATTCATTACCTGCCAACTTCCACAGTCTTTGCACGGGCTCCCCCACTAGCTCTCCTACTGCCACTGGAAGAAGAAGATCCCAGTGAATCACTTGAAGAACTGCTGATGCTGTCACTGTCCTGTCCTCTGCCCCAGGATGTTGTCGCCCATCCCCCACGTAGCGGACGCCGACTGAGTGTTGGAGAACTGTCAGAGGTGGTTTCAGGAGCACTGCTGTCAATACTAGCCATGCCTACAACACCAGAATCAACACAGTAATGTCACCAGGGTTGGTAAATGTAATGTGGGTAGGTAACTCCTACCCACATCACCTACAGTCCCAACTAAGATCAGTCATGTCAGTGACATTCAGCCTTACAGTTGCCAGGCATTCAACTTTGCAATTAAGTCAGTCTGGCCACAGATATCAGTGTTGTTTTGGAGTTCTTGGATTAAAAAGCAGAAGAGTCCAAGAACAATGTAACTTTATTTCCCCCTTCACTCCATCCCAGCCCCCCACTCCATCTGCCAAGCTTTGTGACAGAATATAACAACAGGAAGCAAATACACATACAAAGTCAAGTTCCACAGATTGTATGAGTATGAAGAAAATCCTTCTGGTATATGCCACACAATTTACACAAAGGTTTGTCACACTGTCAGCCTCTAAATTATACCCTTCCCAAGAGAAGTGTAGAGAGGAAGCAGCTCCTCTGAATTTGTTTCTGGACCCAGAAGCACAGTGCTCCACTCACAAAGTCCAGCAGTCATTCAGCTCCAGACATCTAATCCATCACCCAGAACATTTCTGGTGTGAGAAAGGTATGGTAACTTGCCATACAGAAGGGGGCATAAAATCTGTGGAGCAAAACCTATTTCTCCATGCCAAACACCTCGGAGACAATCAACTACTTTATAGTACAGGAAAGGCTGACAAGTGGAATGAAAGAGCAAGGGAATTGCCAAAACCCCAGCAGGCTGCCTAGCACAGAACTAAATGTTGTATGAACTAGTCAGTTCCTACCTGTGTGTTTCTTCTTCTGCCTGACAGGTGAACCCCAGCATCTCCCATTGTATCCACCTCGGTTTCCAAGGGCCAGACGACTGGGGACCTTTCCCTCTTGTTTCAAGACAGTGGACTCCACAGCTGGCTCACAGGGGGACCTCTGAGAGCTCTCTGTATAAACAGGACAGTGACAAGGTAAACATTATGATTTGTCTGTGTATCTCTAAAACCAGATATGGCCATTTAAAAGATATAAACATCAAAAGATGCAGGATTTTTATGAATTGAGTGGTATTTATGACCAGGATTATCTCAATTTTTTTTCAGTATTAAGGATATCATCCAATACCAGGCCAAGAACATTTAATCTTAACAACTCAAGATTTGGAAAATTTGCTGCAACTACGGAAAAATTTTAGAATAAAAATGCTCCAGCAACCCTAACCTTATTGCAGTCATCCTCAGCTAGTACTGATCTCTTTGGGAAGAGTTAAGAGAGCATCTGCTTTCCACCAAATGCTGCTGTATGTGATGTTTGCCACCAAAGTGGAGGCACAGCTTGAAGAAAACCACATTTATCTCTAATGCCCTTCAGCAATCTTAGTTTTTCATCCTGCATGAAGGTACCTGACTCAGTGTGTCACTTTTTGAAATACTGCACCTCTGTGATACAAATCTAAAAGAGGAGTCACAGTAGTTTTACGTTAACTGGTTATACAACTGGCTTAAGATAGGAAAGCCTGAAAATTAGCTTGAATTTCTATGCAACAACAATGTGTACTGAAATGGATCCAGCCAAACAGGCAACAGGGGAATGACATTCTAGTAACCACCAAGCAGCCAGATGGTAATATAAATCACTCTGATGACTTCCCAAAACAGACAAAAATGTACAGTGACAGTTTTGCACTGATAACAGAACAGTTTCAGCATAGCCCTTATACAGCACCTCTTACCCTGTGCACTCTTCTCCACGAAGTTCTCAGGACTGCTCTGGACTGCAGTGCTTACAGCAGCTTGCTGAGTGACAGAAGTCCCTGGAAGCTGCTGGATCGCTGCAGTGGACTGGGCAGCATGTTTGGAAGGAGATTTTTGATTTGCTACTGTAGGCTTGCTGGATGAGTAGAAGGAACTCAGAGTCTGTGGTTTGTGAGTTTGACTCTCTCTGTCTAGGAGTTTGTCTAAAATCTTTAACAGCAAAGGGAAAAAAAAAAAGAAGAGGCATTACACTATAAGACATAGAGGGAAAGTACCAAACCAGCTTCCTGGTAGACAATAAATTCCATTTGGTTGGAAAAAAAGAAAATGTTTATTCTCTAGAAAGTAGGCTTCATCTTCCTGCACTGAAGATCAGCAGTGCACAGTTGAGAGCCATGTGGCCTGCCTTGCTGAAGAAGCAAAGATTTATTTGTACTCAGTATTATCCCCATTTTCACTTCAAAAAGCCACTGGCTTTACTTGGAAAGCACCCAAAAATCACAATACAGAAGTAATTCTGGTACATCAAGGACAGAACGGAGGACTCTATATTTAGTTCTGCCAGTCCTTAGACATTCTTGTTCAAATTGCCAAAATTCTCTGCTCATCATCCAAAAAATTCTGTCATACCATTACTGAGAAACTGGTAAAGCCTTTTGAGACTTTCAGACACTAGAGAAACTGCCTTCTACCTGCCTACAATAACACTGTCTTATCCTTTCTTATTACATAATTGGGGAACGATGCATGACCAGATTTTATGGGTTTGTCCATTTCTACTGTTCATTCTCCACACAAAATGAACACCACAAGTGTGACAGAGCATTTATTTGCAGATGACCGATATCACAGTGTCCCTGTTATTCCTGGTAGAAGAGAAGAGTATAGCAAAAGTGCTTCTACTTTAGGAGACAGAAAGACACTAATAATACTCTTGCTGGGTAGAAGTGTTTCTGAATATAAAAGATTATTAAAACCCTTCCTAAAGCTTCAGCAGTTTTTGATACTTTTTCCTCCTTTGGGGTGGAGGGGGCAGAGTTTTACTATCTCTCTTGCATGGGAAATTAAGGCACAGGTGGACTAAACTAGTATATCAAAGAAGTGAGAGATTAAGAAACAAAGACTTTGCTAGATATACTGTTCTGCAAGCCAACATCCCTGCAGCAAAAGAGAATCAATCCCCAAAACACACACAGGGTGCACACTGAAAACCCCTGGGACAAAGGACTTGTTTTAGCAGGTAAGCAAAAGCATTAAAAGCAGTGAGAATGCATCTCCTGACTGGACCTTAAGAAACCCATGGAAAGAGTGCCTCTTCCAGGGCAATGCACACTGCACAATCAGATTTTGCATCAGTGGAAGAATATAAACACTACAACATAGCTTGTAAATCATCAGTACATGACAAAGTAACTTATGCTCACTGGCAAAACTATCAAATCCATCAAAACCCAAACATGGTTTGCTCTGCATGTCCCTCTCCCCTTTTAAAGGGAAACTCACCTTTTTCAGCTTAGACTGATCATCCTTGTAAGTAATCATCAGGGCTAGTGCCAGATCCCCTTTCTCCCTTCGGGTGCCTTCACACAACAGAGGATGTTCTGCTTCACTGACAGTTGTTTTCATGCCTGCAGGCCAGAAAAGAGGGGATGAAGAGACAAGTGAGCCCATGGGACTACACCACATCCTGAGCGCTATCTATACCTCAGACTATTTTATTCACCTCCCTGTCACGGGCAAAAGAAGATTCCCCCCCCGCCCCATTTTTCTGTTAACTTCAGAAATAGGTCATGAATAAACAGGAGCTGATGTCTGTCCCCAGAATACTAAGCTTGCTACAACTGTCAGAATGACCAGATCCTAATATGCCACAGGAAGAGTCCAGGCAAGCCCACAACTCCACCTTGAAACAATCTTTTCCAGTTTCTGCAGATGCTACAAGCCAGCACTCCCACACCATAAAGAACTCATCTTCCTCCTTTCAGAGATGAGGCAAGAGAGGACAGGCCTTGTTTAATCCATTCTATTCCTTTTTGCATGCTGCTTTAAAACAGACATACAGTATTGTCAACATAATATATATAATCACTGCTTTGTTGCTGAAGCTGATAAATGATGCAAGAATCCACTATTATGCTAAGATCCTGAATTATATAATAATGCTTGAGAGTACTTCTGCTAGTCTTTCACTATCATTGTCTAAACTGTTCTGAAATGATTGCCTTTTGTTCTCTGAAACTGTCCATATCCACTAAAGCCCAGGCAATACATCTTCTGTGACAAAACAGCAAGTAAGAAAACTAAAATTCATGTTACTACTCTAACATTCAGTTCCTGTCCCATATCCCCCTTCCATTTTTCACAGCTTTGCAAAGGCACCTCAACCCTGGCATGCAGAATCCTTCTGCATCTGGTTCTGACAAACCATGAGAACGCTTTCATTTCCACACCAAACTGGAATGAACTACTAACTCTCACCATCCACAATGAGGCAGGATGCAGAACATGGATAAAGACTTTTCTTGTAAAAGATTCTTACCAAGAGCAGCAACAGCTGCCTCAAAGCCAAGCTCTTCATCTCCAGGCATTTCATTATTCCAATTACGGCTTGGGGGTCTAGAGCCTGTAGGAGAAACCACTGAACGAAGACAAGAGAATTAGCGCTCAGCTTTCGAAACTAGGACCTCAAGGCAAAAGCCATTTCTGAGAGCTTTCATGGTCCTATTCCTAGCTTTGTACCAGTTTCAAGACCACAGCACTGTCTTGGGTTTTTTTCCCTTTCTCTCTCTAAACTCAGAAGGCTCCAAACCAGGCAGGTATATTGCCAAGTCAGTCTTCTAATCCCAGGTTGTTGTGTTCTTTTTTAAATACTAGATTTATATTAGCTTCCTCTGAATATAACCAGCATAACATTAGAAAAGTCAGACATTTATAACTATTTTAAAAACACATACAGAATGCTGAAATGTGGTAAGTTTCCAGTTGGTTTCAAATGTAAGCAGAAGGAGAGATAATTCCATTGGGGCACAAAGTACCTCTAAAACAACACGGAGGTGAAGAGCAAGCAACAGTGTCTGAAGAATCAAGATTAGGTTGCCTTATACAGAAGACAGTTTCTCTTTGAAAACCCCTCAAGACCTGGCATCTCAGAACATGCCCTTTGCACGCTCAAGCCAATACAGACAGTACCTGGAGTGCACAGGACATCAAATATAAAGCTAGCCAACATCAGAGGCAGGACAGGACGGTAATCACATAATGTCCCTTCTCTCAGTTCTTCAGCTCTTCCTCGAATAGTGTTCATCTCATTAGTGCCCAAGGGAATCTTCTTCAAGAGGGCTACAATCTCAGACTCCTGATATGCCAGCTTCACCTGGTAGTATCCACAAGGAAACAGAAGAAGCTGTCATGAGCACAGGCCCTGTGGGCAGTGGACCATTTTTCGTTATACATATGTTAAGATACAGCAATAGTTTTTATTGGATCATTAAATTATAGCAACTCTTAGCACCCTTTCCACCTTTACCATTCTCTCCACACTGAACACAGATTTCCAAATCCAATATAAGTCTTGCCTCCTATTTATCCACAATTTTTTTTACTCAAATTATCACTCTTGAGCTGCATACAGAAAAAAATGCATCAGCTTTCATAAGAACATCAGGAGAAGCATTTGACTGGATAAGTCAGTGGAAAAGGTGATTACTCTTAATTGTAGGAAAAAAGCATGCTATGTTAAGTAATACAACCATTCAAGACAACAGGGACTGACTAGCAGAAGAATGGGCATGGGGTGGCAGCACACATGCCACCAGGATGAAGACCATTATGTGTCACTACTCTGTGGCATTCCTGCATTCTCTCTACTCTTAACACGTGAAAGTGATTGTTTTCTTTTAGGTAGCAAGCGACCACCAATCTCACAATCTTCTAATCAGACCGTAAGTAGTACAGATAATCAGTGTAATAAGTGTAGCTGGTGGATACCTAGCAACAATACACACCCCCAGGGACTGCACAACCCTGCAGTGCAAAGCAAGGCAGCTGCAAATCACACAGACAAGGTCTTAATTGGACACTTCTTTTTTCTAAACAGGAAGCCTAATGGCAATCAAGCAGTGTCCAAAATAATACGCCTGCACAGTGCACATGTTCACTTGCCCACGAATGAGATATCAGCAAGAGTAACAATTTTTAAACATGTAACAATTGCACCAATTCACCCTAAGAAATAAGTTTCAAACCATTTCATTGGTGTGAATATGGACAATTCCATTTACAAATGGCTTTATTTTCCCCTGATTAGCCAAGCAAACTGGAAACATATTTAAGATAAGTAGTGAGCTCTTCTAATCGAAAGAATATATTCATAAGAGATTTTGTACTCATTCAAGTATTTTCAAGCCTGCAACTTCATGTGAAATCAAAGGCCTGTTGGCACATGAGGTCTGAGCTTCCTATCAATGAAGGTAACGCTAGATGAAGTGATACTTCTAATCATTTTTCTGGCAGCTCAATGTGTGCTAATGGGTTGTGCACACAATCCATTTAGTCCCACTGCAATCAATTTTAAGGAAACATATAAAAGCATAACCAAACTTCAGGAGTTGAAATGGGAACCACATGAGCAAAAGCATTCAAGCAGCACAATGTTGCTTATGGATACTGCCTTTTTGAGATGTTTCATACCTCCAGAGCCTTTGTAGAGGCAGGTGGTCTCTGCAGCTCGAGGGCAAACATTCCTATTCGAAAGGCCAGGTTGTGGTACTCTAGCCGCTCACTCAACACAGTCAGCAGGAAAGCAGCTTTAGACAAGGTGTTGGTTGCCATCCAAGTCTGCTTGCTGGTTGATACCTTGTTCTTTTTGCCCTGTTTGAGGAGGAATTTGTCACAGGACACTTTCCTAAACATCCTAAATGATTTTATGCTTGTCCTCCTACCCTTTACAATAATCAGTAGACAGGAGAAAGAAGAAAACAGATTTAAATTTTGTTCCCTTTGCTGAGGAATCGCAAATCCCAGTGGTTACTGACGAACATCATTCCTTCCCCTATCTCACCCCAGCACAACACAGTGGAAGAGCTGGCCTGTTGATAAGACATATGTCCACTATTGGACTGATGCTGTGCAGGCAGATGTTGCATGCCTGTCCCTTCCAAGGGAGCCCTTCCATACAACAAACACTGCTTAGTGCCACTACAAGTGGTTTTCCAGAAGTTTATGCTTATCTCTTTCCTCTCCAACCCTCTATCCTGAAACAACAAAACTTCTAACATTTCCAGTGGTGCACATTGTGAAATAGGAGACTAAGGTTTTGGAGAGAACCACAAGAAACAGGCCGGTCACCTGCACAGAGCTGCACAAAAATCAAGACTTCTTATGGCTGCTGTATAACCTCATAGCACACAGCAGCAGGTCTCTCTTAAACAAAACATCCTTCGAAGCTGATGTTAAATAGGGTGTTTTGTTCAATGAGATTTAAAATAGATTCCTAAAGGAGCTGCAGCTTTTCACAGACAAACCAAGCTTCTCTCTAAAGCATAAGGAAAAGTGAAGAAAGTTTTAACTAAACTTGAGTTTCTGAAGACTCCAAGTCCTGCTGAATGGCCTCTTATTTTCTTTCTCCCTTTTATTCACCCACACACGCACAGTGATCAGACACATTAATGGCATCCAGAGAAGTTCAACCCAGAAGAAGCATCAGTGAACGCTGAATCACAGCAAATGAGAAATGCCTGAGAATGCTGTTGTATCCATCCCACATATTCCTTCTAACTTACCCTCTACCTCCAAAACTAGACAAGCTCTCACTCTACCTTAGTTGGTGGCTGCTCCACTTTGAGATCTGGAGGGTTGGCCAGTAGGTCCCTGGCGAGCTCTACAGTTAAGCGGCATGCCTCATTACTGTATCCATGTGCATACAGGGCCTCTGCACAGGCAAACAGGATCTGCAAGAAAGAACAGATGGTCAATATTCAAACCACACTCTCCGAGGCTGGAGCTAGCCTGCTCAAATCACTTGTCTCAAAGACTCTGCAAACACAATTCACAATTAACTTCTTCAGCAGGTGTTCTCAGAGTCCTCCTTGCCTGGATCTTCACCACCATCCCTTTAAGTGCTCCACTAAAAAGCCTTTTCTTCCATGAATAAGTCCCATCCTCCCTCCAAGTGCTATAAGAGATCAGAAAATAACTCAAAAAAAAAAAAACAACCCAAACTGACTGACTATAAGTATTTCCATGCATCTCCATTTCAGCTGCTTGCTCATATAGGTGCAAGCTCTAAACTTATTTCGAGGTTATTACATGAATCTGACACAGCCTATTTAGATTGCCTCTGGCTTTCCAGAGAATTTCTGCTTACATGGTTTGATTTAAATTTTTCCTGCTGGGCATGTCTCAGTCTTACTTATTTTTAATCTCAGCTCAATTTTGATGTTTCCAAGAGTGAGACTAGGAAAAAAGCACACACTATTTTGCCTACATTTGTAAATTGTGGAGTGAGATGACACCAGCTAAAACTGGGACACACTTGAAGTTAGCACAGAAATAGGGAGTCAAGTTTGTGGGAAACAGACGTGTGAAACCACTGCATTAAGACTGTAGATACCTTATGATACAATGGGTTATGACAGCATTCTAGTTAAGCACGTGACTTAACAACATACTATGTTAAGTATGACAGCTAGGAGGGTTGCAAGACCATGATGTATACAACATGTAAAACTGCAAAACAGTGTTTTGAACTAGATTCAGCTCACCTCCATCCGGTTCTCCTGCTCCAGAGGCTTTATACCAGCAAATATATCCTGCTCCTCTTCATTTCCCCCTTCAGCTTTGTCATCATCTTCCTTGGCTACCTCTTGTGGATTCAGATAGTATACCTGGTAATCATCTTCCTCTTCTCCATCATCCCCTCCCCCTGCTGCACCGTTCTCTCCCACTTCTTCTGGTTTGAGGCTCACACCACCACTGTTCTCATCTGCGGAAGGCAGGTCATCATCACCACTACCCATTTCCCCCACAGGATCCTTGGGCGATTTCTTGGCCATGGAACTGCTCCTGACACTGGGTTCAGGTCCCTCAGAGAAGTACACTCCACCATCCTCCTCAAAGGTGTCCCTGTAGCTCCTGCTCAGTGGGCTTTCTGTAAAACTAAAGGTGTTGCTGGCTTCTGCCCCCAGAGCCAAGCTGCTGTCATCCAGGCTCATCTCTGCCAAGTCCGGCTCCAGGGAGCTGTCTTCACTGCTCATTCGGCGTTTCCCACTATGTTTACTGGTCAAGCCTTTGCTCACTGGCAACTTTGCTTTGCCCACTGCAGTCTTATACACAGCTTTATCACCTTCTGCTGAAAGTCGTCTCAGAACCCTCTGCGGCGTTTCAGAGACAACTTTCCGCTTTCCTGTAAGTTCCTTCGGACGAACTGCTGGCTCCTGGGGAGAGGGACGCAGCCTATCCCCAGGTTGCAGACATGGCCCCCCAGGCTCCTGTCCATGGGTTCTACCAGCCTCACAGGCAGTTTCTGCACACTGCAACCGGCAGCTCCTCTGCTGGATGGCCTTCACCCAACAGAATGAGTTCTTCTTGTCAGTGCTGCTATATGTTATCCCAGGAATGGGATAAGCTTCCTCCCAGTTGAAGTAACAGGCTTCCACAGCTGGCTTGAAACCCTGGAAGAGCTTCTCCAGTGATTTCTTGTGCTGACCCCTCTTAACATTATCTATGACTTTCAGCTGCCACTGCCTGAGCTGCGAGCAAAGGTCCCTGCGCCTAAGAGAAGAAAGAGGACAGGTTAGAAAGCAGACACAAAACGCACCTGTGACAAACTACCTCTTAACCCACAGAACACCTCTTCCTTTTGGTCAGAAAAATCTTCTGCTGAATTAAGTATAGACATCATTGGTAAGAAGACAAGCTGAAAAAAGGAAACAGGTATATTAACAACCAAGTCCTAGACAGGCCCATGATATAGAAACAAAATGTGAACAGTACCAACATGAAAGCACAAAACAAACCAGGAGGTTTAAAATGAAATAGTCTGCCCTGTTTGCTTATCTGCCCCAGATAAGGTATTAGCAGTGTGAGCCTCAGCAGTCTGAGGCCAGAGAGTGCCATGGGGAACTACTCTTGGAATCATTCATAAAACAGTTTGCAGCAGCTGTGAAACAGCCCTGTGAATAACGCCAGTCAAGATGTTCACAAGTACAATCTAAGCAGCCTACCCAGGGAAGCACAATGCCAGACAGGACCACGTAATCTGCCTCCCAGGCACTTACTTCTTTACCCTGATATGCTTATCTAGAGCTCAACAATTTAATTTAGGATTTAGCAGGCTGTCCTTGGGACAACAAACTGTTGCAAGCTATAGGCACAGAACAAGCAAGACAAAAATAACTGATGTTCAAATAACTCTGAGGAAGAAGCAAGCTGGTAGGGTTATATAGACTTAAATTACACAGCAGTTAGTCCCATGCCCCATATTACCACGGGAAGAACAAAGTATTTCTGCATTTCCCAGCTCCAAATCTCACGTAGGGCCTAAGCATATGAGCAAGGTAGTCTAAATGGATTACATGCTTGGGTGATCTAATTCAAGAAGAGGAAAAGACATTTCCAGAAATTGCAACAAGTGTCTCAATCAACTGCCATCTTGTTTCTGCCACAGATTTCAGAGATCTGAGGTACAAGCCCAACACTTCAATCCTCTCAGATTTCCTATCAAAAGCAAAAGAACAAAAAATCAAATCAAAACAGGGTGACCCAATTTAGGTGCGAAGGGTATTAGGACGAAAGGGTCTAAACAAAATGGACTGCTTCTATTTGTCCATTAAAGAAATTAATTAACAAGGGAGCAGACTGGTAGAGCTTAATCAAGGAGAGAATTTTCAGAAGGAAAAAGAAGAAGGGGGAACTACTCAGGAAAGGTAACATAAGGATGAGAGCCTGCAGTGAATTAGGAATGAGGTAGCAAGTCGTCTTATGATTCACTGGAAAGAATAGCAAGGGGTAGAAGAGGGTTATTCTTGGTGACTATTCAAATGCCAAGAGAATAAGTAATCAATCAGGAGCATTTCAGTTATGCATGAGCTCAAGTAGGAGACCTGAGCAAATTTGAACTGTGCCAAATAACTTAAATGTGAATACACATAGCACAACTTCATACTTTATTAAAAGTCAAAACCTTTTATGGTTTTTCTATGTGATCTGATTGATGTTTGCATTTATTTTAAGCCTCGTTCCCAGTCTCCCATAGTTTTTGATTTGTCTTCATCTCCTATATTTAGTTACTTCATATTGTAAACTGTACAAGACAGAAACTGCATCCATTTTAGTGTCCCTGATGTACCTCACATAGATAGGGCATTTTATTAATGTTACACAACAATTCACAGAAAGCAAATCCTGTTAATGTGTAACTGTATTGAAAATACCATCCTGTTTTCATTTGTTCTGAAAAACTTTTTCTGAGCACTTCTAGCACATTAAACTAATTCAGTACATTTTACACAACACACTTTGTAGACTAGACGTACAAAACAAATTATTACAATGTCAACCACAGTATCTCTACACGAGCACTCCACTGCTATTCAACTAGTGCTAAATAAAGAAGGCAGTGATTTACCAAGGCACAATATGGTTTAGAAACCTGCAGAAGAAAAAAATCATACACCAGTGACACTGTTTACCAATACAATGCAGAGAATAAACTCCCTAAGAGCACAGAAAGTAAGAAATGGTTCATCTTGAAATAGACAACAGTGAATGACTGGGCTAAACAGAAATCCATTAAACTGCTGAATAGTCACATTTAGAAAGCATTAAAATTTATTGGTAGCCAGTGTTATCATTCAACGAAATGTTCTCCACTGGGACACTGAAATGCAGAATTACACTCATATGTAAAAGAGAATTCTCAGAAAACAAATTATTCATACTACATGATGTTGCTAAAAGTGAGCAGCAATAGCAACTAAAGTTTATAGTGCTCTTGAACTTTACACAGCACATAGTCCAGAAGTACTAATGTTTGAACAGGTAATGAGGTAATGATACGAACACAAGACATCTACAGGAAGAAACTCTTGAGTGTGCTTGAATATCACAGAAATAAATGAGAGACTGGATCTGATTCTGGTGCTTACCTCTGTGGACTAATAGTTGGGTCAAGGACAGCCAGCCTCCAAAGAACCACCATCTCATCACACATACTTGCACAGGCATGAGCAGCTACTTCTGACTGGCCATTGCTGCGTCCTGTGTGCCCACTAGCACTGCTGTGCGATGCAGATGTTCGCACACTGTACCACCACCCGGTTATCTGCAGAAGAAAACGTTCAGTGGAACTGTGTTGTGGCCAACATCTCATCCCCTGCTCTCACTTAACCTCATAATCACAAGGAAACAGGATCTGTAGCTAGTACCACGTTTTTATTTGACTCCAAAATAACTACGAGCATTAAAGCAGTATTGGTTTGTGAGAACTAAGGGCCTCTCAAAACTTCTCTGGTTAGAAGGCACATGCCCACAGAACAAAACACTCACAGGAGGTTCTCTTCAAGAGGCCTTCACACTTGGAGGGAAAAAGTGAACACATGTGATAAATAAAGCATTTCCTTTCCCCTGCTCAAAGTTGAGGTATGTGATACAGCAATAAGGAAACCTACACTGCAATTTATATTACAGAGTGAGATCAGTGTCCTGAACTATCAAAGGAAACCTTTTTCCTAATATTATTTTAAAAAAAAAAAAATCAAAAAATTTATTGTTTAAACCCATCAAGAGATATCTTCTACAAAAATAAAAAAAGAATCTGAGATTCTACCCCCAACATATATCTTTAGTTTTTATCAAAATGACAGCTCATATGTGATGTACTTTGTTTAGGAAAAAAACATTAAAATAAATCACCTTGGCAGCAGAAATCAAACCAAATGTGCTGAACAAGATTTCAGACTCCATATATTCATGTTAAAAGGACTGAAGTATTTTTGGGATATAGTGTTACCCGGACATCACTAAATCAGCACAAGAGCAAACTGTAACAGCATTTTAGCATGGAAAAGGACATGCCCATAATGCATACAGACTGTTAAAAAAACTTTATTCAGCCATGGATTGTACAGGCACATGGCACGTGTCACTGGCTCAGCCTGGTTCCCCAGAATTTTCCCCCCCACAGCAAAGAGATTTGAATACCTGCTCATAGTTGAGACACTGGTCAGTCAGAATCTCCAGCAAAGGAGCTGCATTGCTATCCCGTCTCTTAAACATCTCCCGCACAATGGAAAGCAGGTTCCAGATTCCTTCAGGCTCTCGTCCTCGCAGGGGACGCAGGAGACAGGCCCACTCAGCAGCAGCTGGTGGCTCCGTGGAAGAGAGATACATTGAATTCACATCACTGTAGATAAAACAGAAGAATAGGGATGAGAAAAATTTAATTCAAGCACAGCCATACAAAATCCTGAGTATATTCTACATCCAGAAGTATATTTGCACCTTAAATGGGACAGACATGCACAACCTAAAAGACAGGATGCATAATGAGACTGAGAACACCACACAAGCAAGGTATTGTGCAAATACAGTGTGCTCTAATGAAATAACATTGGAGAAGCTATGCAAAAATACAGTCCAGAAAAGTGACCACGAAACTAAGCATCCTTCAGTCCATGGCATCACAGACTACACAGTGAATTAGCTTACAGATCACGTGAATATCACATTTTCCCTTCAACGGGAAACAGTTTACCTGAAAACAACAGGAGAGGGTCCACAGAATTTATGAAGGGTTTTCTTTATGTTGTCACTCAGAGTAGATTCATCTAAGTACCAGGTGCTTTGATCTGATGCAGAGGGTCCAGCAGTGGGATCTTGACAAAAGAATAACACATACACAGTCTGCAGGCTTTCAAGATATTGTCCTCTGTGTGCCCAATCATAGAGATTACAGGGAGCACACAGGCAGTGTTACTCAGTTTATTTCACCCATTGCAGAACTCACTATTCAGAACTATCTCAAAACGTTATCATAACATTACCTTAACCACAGACAACACTAAATTGGGAGACATGGCTGGCATGCTGAATGGTAGCACTACAACCTGTGGGACCAGGAGAAATTCAAGGACTGTGCCAACAGAAACCTTATGAAGTTCAGTGAGGAAAAATGTAAACTTCTGTACCTGGGACAGAAAACCCCATGCATCAGTACAGATTGAAAACCAAATGGCTGAGTAGCTGATAGGGTTTGGTGATTATGGTGGATGCCAAGCTGAACACAAACCCATGGCAAACTTTCACTGAAAACACAAAACAAAACAAAAAAAACCAACCTGCAAACTGGGCTATATTAAGAAAAGCACAGCTAGCAGATTTAAGAAACTTATTTTATCCCCCTCTACCTGGCACTGGTGAAGTTACACCTGGAATATCGTATCCAGTTTTGGGTCCCCCAGACCAGGAACAATACTGAGAAAACAGTGAGGATATAGTGGAGGGGTATCAAGATAGTTGGGGGCATGGAGCACATGACCTATGAGGTGAGATTGACGAAGATGGGCTAATTTCATCTAAAAAAGGAGAGGGCAAGGGGTGATCATTAACAGCCTACAACCACTTGGAATCACAACCACAATGCAGACAAACTTTTCTTGGTAGTAGATGATGATAAAAAAGGGCATTCATATTGGACTTTAGGAAAAAATTCTTGACCAACAGGCTAATGCTGCACTAAAATAGGAATACTCTGTAACGTCTCTGGTAACCAAGACTTGGCTAAGCTAGCCCAAGCCACAGCTAACCCAATTTAGTGTTGCAAACGGTCCTCCTTCAAGTAGGAGGTTGGAGAGATCCCCTCCAATCAACATTTCCAGGAATTAATACCGACTTAAAAAGAAAAATCTTTTGTTAGAAAGGTGCATTGCCTGATGCTCCCTTCCTCTGCATACACTCCGAGGCATCCATTACACCAGCAAGTGCCTGTTGCTGTGCCATATATACATGCAAGTGCCTCTACTTATCCCTTTTGCTTGACCTCCACCTGCAATCCCAGCTACATGGTAACAGACCAGTTCAGAAACTCAATGCAATGGAAATATATCAACTTCCTATCTGTGACACAGATTACTGAAGTAAGATATATCAAGGTTACCTGGGGCTCCACACACTGTGTTGATGGCAGTAGACTGAGAAGATAACAGCTCATCCAGCAAGCGCTGAGCAGTTGGAAGAATCTGAAAACATGAAGCAAACTTTCAATATACACAGTATTTCTTATCCTGATATACCCATCCAAAGATCTGCCTGGATTTTCATGATTGAAGCACACTCATAATTTCAGAAGTATCCAATATACACAGTCATATTTTCAGAAAGGACTATAGAGGGTGCTAAAGATTATACAATAGCAAACCAGCTGTTACACTTTCTCCTCTCCTTTCTCAAACCAAACCTATCTCCAAGGCTTAACAGCCTAAGAAGTAAACAAAAGCATCATAGTTTATTAGTTTCCTTCTCATTTCTAAAGGAGTAGGAGCCCCCAGAGAGTGATACTGCAGCTGATTTTGAGACATATGGAAGTGACTGCAGTCAAGGTCACCATTTCCCTGCACTTTGAATGTTCTTTATTTCTTGTTCCTAAATCATTTCTCTAAAACCCAAGCTACTGGGAACAGAGGAGCAAACTATAAATTACATCTATACTTAACCTTCTGGGCAGACTTTAGCTTATTTACCATCCTGTTAGCAAAGAGACTATATATGCATTAACTCACACTCAATAATACACTAATGCAATTTCAGCACCACACTAATGCAATCATAGCTTCTGGACAGTTCGGAGCATAAGCAGAGAAGGCTCACACCTGACTGCAAAATCCTAAGATATATCCTTAATGTGTTCTTTTTTGAAGAAAAATGCATAGTAGAAAGTGGTTTTTCCCAAACTAAGTCTGGGCTGAAACCACAGATCCATTTAGCCATTAGCATGCGTGCTTACAACAGGTTAGGCATGTATTTAGGATTTAAATGACTTGCATCAGAACATCTGATATCCCCCCACCTCTCTCCCTACAACAGCTGAGGTTAAAGATCACACTTACTGTAAAGCAAGGCACATTCGGTACACCTATATTTGCAAATAATACGGACCCATCTCAAACAGATGAAAGAAAAACAATGCTTCAGAAGGATATTTTGCATTTGAGTCACCTGAAGAAACAAACTCAGCATCAAGCTATTCTTGTACCTTTTTCCACTGCTAGGTATTTTAAGTCACCATGAAGCAGAAAAGTCACAGGTCTAGGCAATGTCACACCTTAAGGTTGAAGTATCAGGGACCTGCAGTGACTCTCCTTCAGACATTTTTGCCAAGATACGTATATTTAATTGGAATAGGAGTACTGGCTTTATGAAGGGAAATAGCTTTTGGGAGAACAACTGGGTAATAAATTCCAGCTGCTCAGAATCAGTGACATTTTCATACATACAGAAAACACTTTCTACAGAGATTTTGAAAAACATCTCCTTGTCTAGCTGCAGTCCTACAGACCACCTTCCACTTACACTTGAAAGTAATTCAGCATTATGTTACTGTACCATAATGTCATTCACAAGCTGGAAATAAGGATAAAATAGAATCATGTGTACAGCCTACTCTAGTTCTACAACATGTAGTCAAAATACAGGGTCCCAAGGTATAACAGTATTTATCTCCACTCAGTAATCTTGAAGATTGGGAATGAGACTGTTGGAAGAGTTTGGGGCATGCCTTGCCTTTTTCAAGGAAATTACATAACACAGGTTAAGATGCATCTGCCAATAAAACCCAAACTTTTCTGTTGGGCAGCATCTGTCAGATTATCTGGGAAGATAGTAATAATTAAATTAAATAATCCAGATGTTCCTGGGTGCACAGCTGGTACACATGACTGAAGGAGAAATAAACCCTGCAAAAAGAAGCAGACACAGAATATTTGAAAGCACACTCACATGCCATTCAGGAAACAACTACCACCACTGCTAGCCTTCCAAAACCCTCCTTTATTAAGCACCAGACTATGTGACATAAAACTCCAAGTCCTTAAGGAGAGAAGAAAAGCTTTGTCTGTTATGTAATGCAGCAAGAAGCACACACTATTGGTGCTGAACTCTCAGCAACAGAAAAGCAGTATTTTTACATCACTTCCATGTTATATGATTCCTCCATTTCCTCTCATAAGAAGATCAGTATTTCTGTAGGAAATTTAGAGTACATTTTAGCAATAGAATACTTAGTGTCCCAAGCACAGCACCATAATATGAGTTTTAGGCACATGCTGACAGTAATCGAACTCCTACTTAAGAGATTATGCACGCGCTACTGAAATGTGACAGATACCCACGCAGGTCAGTTTTTCTCAACCTCCTTTGGTTGAACCAGCATAAAAAAGTTGCCAAGCCCTTATATTTCTGAAGCAAACATTTCACAGTCACTTAGGTATTCTTGTGTATTTTGTGCAAGCATTTTAGGCAGATGATATAAATGACCTGGCCTTGAAAAAGCACAGATATTTAAGGAATGAGAGAGCAGATTTTGCCTTTGACTAACAAAATTTCATGTCTATTACCTTCCATAACCCAAATGATTCTTATGAATTACCAAGAAGCTACACTGGGGGAAGTCAAAAGGTTGCCAATTGGGTACATTAGAAAGTGCCCACCTAAGGCATATACAACACATCCCCTGGGTAGTCTTCTCCACTTAACTAACCAAACACACAAAAAAGAAAACCTGATTTGTTCTGACCTAAGTTTTTCACCCCATGCATTTATTTTGTTGTGTTTGATCTTCCACAAGCTAAGCGCATATTCATGCTAATATGAATAGCCACCACTCTTCTTTCTCCTCATCTTTTACTTGGCAATAGATAATTGTCAAATAATAGAATGGCAAACCTGAAAAGGGCAAGAACTGAAAGCCTTCCCAGCAACTCACAATCAAATAGCATAACTGGTTATCTTGCAACAAAAGACATCATATAAATTGACCCAGAATAAAGATAACTGAATTTAACAAAAAGTCAGTCCTATCGATTGTCCCCATTTACCTGTTGTGGAAGTTCACTGATTAGGTACTGAGCAAATTTTTGCAATTGGTCTCTTTGCAGCCGAGACAAGGACTCAGAAACAGGTGCTCTTAAGCATACCGCAGATGCCTGAAGAAAGAAAAGGAGATATAAACTGCCATTAACAGGTCAGACTTAATGAAGCTGTGTCCACTGAATGGATGAAGTGTCATGAACAGCAGCTAAACTGATGCATATCATGCTTGGTCTTGATGGACAATTTTTTTTTCTGTAATTATGTGGTGTGTTGCAGATAAGATGCAAATAAGCTGTCTAGGCTTTATAAAAGCTGTTTTTAAGAGTTTCTTTTCAAGGAAACTGCTTTAACAGCTGTGCTTAAGATCTGTTGTTGCTAGCAATTGCACAAATACTGGCAGGGATTTCACAAACAAACCTCTAAAATAGGACATTATTCTTTAAGCTTCTGGCAAACCAACCAGCTCTGTGGGGGGCTGTTTCACAGAATCACAACCACCTCATTTATCTCATTAAAGGTTTTTTCTTCAATCTTAAAATCAGTCTCTTTCCATATCTTAGAACAACTTAGATGATTAAAAAAAAAAAAAACCAAACACCACTAGTTTCTTAACCTTTTTCACTCTACAGAATAAAAAAATGCCCAAATGGCACCTACCTAAAATTTAACCTGGAAACAGGCAAGAGCAGTTTGATAATAAAGATGCTTCTGATATTGATTTGTCTACACAGAGCAATATACCTTGGCTTGTAACTTGCTAGTGTCAGCAGTCAGTACACACAAGCATGAAAATCCTTTCACTACCTTTTTTCAGGTAGAAGAAAGGATTGGAGGGAAAAGAATTATTTTTATCTTACATAGAGTCCAAACTTTTTGAGTGTAAATAATATAAATGAAAATTTGTTTCGTATCCTCACACTCCATACCCACCTTTTACAACTGGAACTAATAATTCAAAGCAGAACCCATTTTTTTGCCAACTCTCCAGTCCTAAGTACAGAAAGTATACCGATATTCCCATGATTTCACAAGAGTATCAATTTAAGCCTATTACAATTGTCCATTGTGAAATATTAACAAGCTTCAGCAGGTTATTAGCACTTATTTAAGAATCTGGAGTTGATTATAAGCATGTTAGCTATAAAATGTTCTGTGACAGCAGAAAATCTTCTGTTCCTTTCAATCATCTAAGCTTAATCCTTCCTTAAGATGTATTTCTCAGCTTGCCAAAGACTGAGGAAATTAATCTGTATGCAAGACTGAACCCTCAACTTGTGTATTCCATGTTGATTCTACACATTTTCACATGGAGTTTGTTGGGAGAAGAAACACCTACTTTTCACTCTATACAAGGCCACACAGAACACAAGCAGTCAAATAAAAACATAAACTTAACTGACTGTTTGAAATCTACAAGTCAAAATGACACTTATCTGCCTCAGTATGTGTTAAAATGAACTGGTGAACATAAAGGCCACCAGCGATCAAAATCATTTTCCTTCTGCACTCTGAATGATCAAACAACCAAAAGAAAGAGCTTTCAAATGCCATATTTACAAAGACTTTTTTAATAAAAGACTAACTATTGGTGACCTTTCACTCCTTGCAGAACTGAAGAAAGAATGAGTAACTCTAGCATTTAAATGAGAAACAGGAAGGGGCCAAAAAGGACTCTGTATCTATCCTTAGCAATTTGCACATTATCAAAGGACATTCTGCAGTTTAGAGCCTCAGACAATTCACTCTGCAGACTGCAACTGTGAGCGCACATTTGCACAATCTGTAACCAAAAGGAGTGCCAAGAACAATTTCCCTAAAGAGAGTGCATGTTGCATAAAACTGTAATGAGGAGAGACTCGGAGAAGATGCCTAGGGGAGAGCAGAACTGTATTTAAAGGCCTACATTGTGTATCCGGAAGAGGCAGAGCGCCACGACGTGAGCACACCACTTGGCCCCAGCTCCGCAGGTACAGCTGCATGATGTGATCCTGCATCGATCAAACATCACTGCCACGTTGTATGCACCTTTGGGTGGCACCATCTGTGGGGGTACCACAGTGGCACTCAGATGGAAACCTGTTAAAATTCAAAAGTCCAAAGTTACTCTTCTGGTGCTTGGGAGACAGATTCAGCTAGCACAGAAATTTAGGTATGTGCCATTTAAACAGGGCAACAATGTGTCTAGCAACAACATCCACATAGGGATTGACACGGATCTAGAGTCTCCAGCAGTTGTTTTTTCCCAATCAGCTATGGCAGAACATTAGCAGAGGTATAACATGTTATAAGAGGTTCAAAAATGCTAGCTTTTAATACATTCATTTATTTATATATTTATTTCTATTAATATTTAGCAAAGAAAAGCAGAACTGGATAAAGCCATCACTGAAAAGTGTGGGGTTTTGATCACAGGGTCAAAGCTGGACTATACATACTTTATACATGATTTCTATGTTAATTAACTCTGGCAACAGTGCAGAACAGGTTAGGTCTGACGACTTCAGAATTATTTCCAAGACAGTCAACTTTCACAATTTTACAGTGAACTAAAGAAGGCAGCACTCACACCTGAACACTTGCTTTCACTTTGTGGCTTCAGAAGCTACCCGTTTCTCATAAATTATATACTTCTTGCAATTTTGCGAATATCCCATTTTTATAAACCTAGTACTCAGAAAACAAAAAAATGCTCTTGCTTAGACTAAAATCAATGGAAAGGGGAAATTTCAGCAATAACACTTGCATGAATCCAGCCCCATTAATCTGCGATCAAACAAATAAATTATGAATCTCATCTCAGGCAGGATGACAAAGAACTTCAATGAGCCTTGGCTTCGTGTAAGCTCATGTAGAATACATACCAGTCATAGTCATAACGCAGCTTCCTCTACAGATAATGGTTATCTAGAGGCACACATATTATGAGCAGGAAAAGGCCATCAGGAGCATGAATCTTCTACTTGTCTTGAAGGTCCCTATCACCAGTTAATCATCCTCTACAACAATGAGTATCAGCCTCAAAGCCTTTTTGCTGAAATTCAGTTTTAATGAAGCATAGAAAGCACCAAGGGTATCAAAGCCATAACCAAAATTCAGTCCAACAATCTACCTTAAGTGAAAAAATATGGCTTGGGACAGATGATTGAAATAGTTTCTCCATCATCAGCACAGGGAAGTACATTATAAATCCACACTACTAAGTTTTTATTATGATATTGTGAGATTATAATAATGATGGTGTTCAGCAGCACACGTGACCTACTAAATCCCATTTAAAACAATGTGCACTATTTCTTCCTCAAAATATAATCCCCGTGCCAATATAAACTTGCTCTTACCTTGCTTAACCTTTCTATTTCTCCTGTTCACCAGAATTCAAATCCTCTTCCTGATGTGGGTGATTATTTTGATTAGTACACATAATGCCACCCAAATTCTTCAGCCATTTTAGCAATTGGAACAGAATCAAAACAAAAGAAGGCATTCACCACAAAATTACTGCACTGCTTATTACTAGCTACAGTTCTAATTTATGTTCCACGCTTGGATAATACAACCCAAACAGTTCAGCTAGTCCTTCTGTTACACTAGAAGCATCTCAGACTAACGCCAAAATGCCCTAATTTTCACAAAAGCAAATTAAGCATTTCACAAATTGGAATTGCAGCAATTCTGTTTCACTGAGAAAAAGTAGTATTTGTTAGAGAAGAACGGGTCACAGCTATACACTCTTATCAAGCTCCTACCATGAAATTTTTATTTGTATACGAACACAGTTAACTGATTAAATGCGAAGAGGGCAGAACAATTATAAAAAGAGACAAAGAAAATTTAAGGGCTTCAGCATGACATATCACAAGCTTCAACTCAAACTATAGCTTGATGAACATGTCTGCCACTGACACTTCCAATTCAAGCAGCTCTGTCCAATTCTTTTGCACCACCAGTCTTGCTCTACTGAACAATTGTTTGTGGGATAGCACAGGAAACCATACCAGAAAAAAATTCTGGATTAAATTAATGGTTACTTTTACCAGGAAAAATACCACAATTCAGTTCACTACGCAGCTGACACAAGTCTGAGCCTGCAGGGACTGAAAAGGTGACTACAAGGGGGACCATTCCAGAGCACTCAACCCAACACTACTGTTTAAGGAAATGGTCATCATATTGTACTTGTTTATAGTCAAAGTGCTACTATTGTCTTCTCCTGCAGACCACAGCTTTTACCCTCCTGCTTAAATGTGAAGACAAGAATCACATCTAGTGCACACCTGAGTGACGTGGCCACCTCATGGAGACCACAAGAATGTTCTTCCCTCCCACCCACGCCCTGCTCCCACTACTGGATAACAGCTTCTTTACTCCATGTGTAACAATACATCACAAAAACATGTCTGCATGTACCAGCAGCATTCATTCTGCAACTGCATGTAGCCCACCAGAAAAAAATAAGATCTATACCTTATTCTTGGCAAGCTCCACTCCCAGGAGACCTCAAAAATGAGCTGCAGCCCAGAGCAACTGCTCTGCCAGTAGTCTCACCGCCCTGGCTACCATTTTTCTTAAACGCACCGTAGGCGCAGAGCAAGGTTAGTGCTTCTGTGAAAGCACTTAGGCTTTCTACACAGAAAGTGCATCTTACACTTCTTACAAGCACCAGATTTACTACTCATGCACAGAACAAATAAGTCAAGCAGCCAGCACCAATGCTTCAGAGGACATCAGGTACATGCACCATACAACATACTCGCTATGCACAGAGAGCACCAGTAGAGTGATCTACTGCACCCATGAAGCAGGTTTTATCATGTAGTGAAGAAGGGGTAGCAGCACACTGTCCTCTCTGATACTCAATTAAGACACATGGTTTGATCAAATGTAAAAGCTGGAAATAATCAACTGCTGCCTAGAGTAGGTCCTACAAAATAGAGGTGGCTTCTTTTTCAGTCCATAACCTATCCTTCTCACTGTTCTACCCCTGAAACCTAAACTTTCAGGAAAATTATCCAAAAGAAATGTATGCTTCCCACTGGTTAAAATCCAGTTTTCAGAATTTTAGGATAGCAATGTCTTTTGCATTTAATATTTCTTTTATCATGAAACTCATTTATTGTGAAATTTCATGTCTGTTTATTCATTTTTCTGAGGTCCTATTAGTCCTCATGATTTCAGGTGAAAATGCACAAATTGGAAATACCCCAAGCTACTCAGTAAGCAACTGGAATGAAAAGATTTAAGTGACCTATGCGTTAACAACAGCCTGCTAAGAATAATTCTCACAATTCAGCTTCCAAGCTTTCTTCACTGATATTTGGTAGTTCTGATGCCCTTACAATAATGACAGCAAACACACCTCTCCATAGAATTTAAGAACTTTTTCTCTGGCTTTCCCAGACTAACAGAAATGGGAAAACAAAAGCTGAAAAAAAGCTTTTAGACAGGAAGTAAAGCAAGGCAATTTTGGACATTTGTTTGTTTGAAACCAAGATAGAAGAAATCTCTAAGAAGTGAAGACTTACAGACACTATTCAAGGACATGCAAAGTTAGAATCCAGACTGAACCTGCTGCTGCCTTCCTCATTTGTTAAAAAGAAATTAAGACTATGATAGAAAAAAAGTCCCTGAAATCAGCAACTGCAACACATCTATTTGAGAACAGCAATAATGTCTTCAGTGCAAGGAGGTGGGTATATGACTGCTATAAAGGGAATGTGCAGGAGAAGGTCTACAAAAGCCATTTCTTTGTGTATATACAGTAGAACACTGTAAAAAAGTGGGGGTTTGGAATGCAGCGAAGAAGTACTATTGTTCAGAAATTATGGATATGGATTTGCATGTGGACAAGATGACTAAGATTACCCATTTATGTTTAAAAAAAAATAATAATCTTATACAGCAAAGGGAAATGGGACAAAAAGAGCACAAAGCACATTGCAAGCTTTGTCCTATTGATCACAGTATCACAATGCACTGCCCAATCCCCCTTCAAATCAAATCCCCTCTCAAGGGCTGCTTCATTTCCTGAGTTTCTTTTCCCATTTGTCAGTATATGAAACTCAAAACTGTAACCACACACCTTAAAATCATTTGGAGTAGATAACTGAAATTATATCCATCCCACCTGTACTGCTCAGCTTCTGCACTGCTACTCATGGAAGAAAAAAAAAAAAAAATCCCTCCATTACATAAAGTTCCCCTACTAAGCAGGAAACAACGTTACTGTTTAAACAAAGTTACTTCCTTCCCTTCCATACACATAATCTTTTGTCAAGAAGCCCAGTTGCTGTATGTGTACTCGAGAAGTTCCTCCCCTGATATCATTCACCGCCTCCTCTTTTTTCCTACTCTTCTCCTCCTCCCCCAAGCACAGATTTTGCACTAATATTCCTAGCTTTTGTTCATTTACATTGCTTTACACCTCCTCACCTTTTTAATTTATTACTGAAACAAGTTTTGACTGCAGTTTGAGCACTGTATATTAAATATTCTGCTCTTTTCCATTGTGAAAGTCCCAGGAATTACTGAATTTCAGCCAGTTGCATTTTAACTCATTTTGTCTCTCTTAAACGTTTGCCTTCCTGAAGTTCAGATGCCTTAGAGGCCTCTCTTAGCATTTCAGTCCTGACATCAGGAGCGTATGAGTGCACTCAAAAGTCAGTTTAATCCTATTTAGCTCAATTTCACTGATGTTCCACAATTACTATCTGGTCTCACTGACAACTCAATATACCTTACGTACGAGGATGTACTTCACTTCCATTCCCAAGAATTCCTGCTATTGTTATTACAGTAGACAACGGACTAGGTAAAATCCTTTCAGATGCTTTATCCTATATTCAGATAACAGTTCATCAGTCTCTTGCAATTTGTGTATGTCAATGACTATGTCCTTCTCTTTTTGTTCTCCCCAAACTTTTACATTATGAGTCCTTTTTATTCCCTTTTTGAGGGTCCTTTATCTAAATTTATTCATTTCACTGATCACTGAGAGTTAAGTATTACTGGTACTAGCAACTAAACAGGCCCATAGAAGTCTCTATCCCTCATCACAGGAAAATACAGGAACTTTCCTCCTTAACATTATACAGCTTTTTATATTATAATTTTTCTCATTACAGCCAGGCTCAGTTCCCACATGCCAATTCATATTCTAATTCTGAAGCTTACACTTGCAGAAAAAACAACACATCTGCATTGGATTGACATGGCCCACCTTGACATACTAGTGTCTTTATTTCACATAATGCCTTCCTGTCTAACAGCTGTCACTGGAAAAGCCAACTCAATATTCTTCTTTACTTCAAAGGATTTAATGAAAAATCCAGAGTCCAATTCTTTCTTTAAGATTATTTTCTATAACCATAAAACATAAAAAGAACAAGATAAGTGAGGAGAAGCAATAAAACCAACTGTCCAGCAACAGGGATCTCCTTCTGCCAAAATACTACATGAGTAACTGTATTATTAATACAACTCTTTTGCTACAAGAATAATTAAACCTTGCAAACTTCCTCTCTGCCATATATGCACTTTAGGCAAGGCATTCATTTGATCGGACCACTAGAAAACCAAGTNTAAAACCAAGTTCTTTTTATCAATGAGGAATTTAAGCATTATGGAGACAAAGACATTCTACACAGTTTTTTCCAAAACACTGAGACAGATTAAGGATCTAATTTTCAGAACATTTCTGGCTTTTCACTCAGTTTCACAGCTGAGCTGATTCGAGGCTGAAATATAGTATTTAGCTCAAGACATCACAAAGAATGCATGTGGCAGGGAGTTTAGTCTAGGATGCCAGAAAAGCTCATTTTGAGACATGGTCATACCACTGCTGTCCCATTGCAGATATGCTTTTGGGAATCTGAAATATCTAG
>VYZW01005725.1:0-20422 GCA_013401315.1 Balaeniceps rex
AAATATCAGACATTTTTTCTTAAAGAATAAATTTCTTTAATGCTACATAGATATCATATCCTCACATACCTATAAAATATTTGTTATAATTGTGTTTGTGCATGTGTAGCTGCAAGTGTACTTACATTTTCTGAGTAGATTGATGCATCTTCCATGCAATGGAAAAGAGCATTTTCTAAGGGATAGGATACTATTTAGTGAACATATTATTTTCAGGTAGAATTTACATTCAGCTCAGCAGGTGGAAACTGCAGATCATAATAATGGCTTCTTTCTGATGATGCATAATACCATCATTCTCTTTTGTAGCATCTTGGCATTATTCTAATTTTAGTCAAAAATGTTTCCACTGTTTAAGGGAGTCTGAAGTTCAGTTAGCTATTGAATTTCTTCACTATATTTTGCAAATTGCTGTTGTTGGTTATTTGAATTAGAAATTGTTCAGTATATATAACTACTTACTATTATGAAAAAGTCCAATTCTGATATCTAATTCCAGTTTATCAACCAAACCAGTGAACTGATGGCCCTGGTCAGCACAGTAGGATGATAAAACCCAGCTTTGAAGTATATAATCCTCTTATTAGTTATATAAGATGGGCTAGCAGGAATTTTCCCAAATGAGATCTTAAACTGTGTTGTTCTCCAGTCATTCAAAACCATCCTAGAATGACATTTCAGGCCTACCATTGGGTGGAATGGAATTATAATTTTTGGCATCCTGTATTAATCAGAAATAATCTCATCCTTTCTGCCCCCTCTCGTTTCTCAGTCAATACTTTTTTTTTTTTTATTTGCTGTCAATTCTATCAATAACCACTTTTCAATAATTCTTTTCAAACATGTTGGGGCCCTAAAAATTTAGTTTCTTTTCTTCTCCTGAACAGTCTTTTCAGTGGGAAAAGTGGTTGAGAAAGCATTAAGAATACACCCACCAGCAGCTTTGTTCCTTCCTTAATTTTTTGAACTTACTTCAAAGCCAGTAGCTCTATGGCAGTGTGTTCTTAGTTTACAGAGAACTGTTGGATTGAGGGGTTAGAGAGCTCTGTTCTCTCATTTAATGTTCTAAATCTGCAACATTTTTTAATTCACAGAAGGGTCATGCTGATTTAGCTGATAATGGTTTCTATTAATTCCACATGCTGTACCAATTAAAATCTGGGCATGCAAATTAAAATGTTTATTGTGGATGAATGGAAGACAGGGGAGGTTATAAGCCTAAAATGCTTTTTTGAAGTGTGTCTTTATTTGAACAAAAAGAGCTTCCAAACATTTTACTCTGGGTTTCTGTGTGTATTATGTCTCAATCAATCCTTATCAAATGTGCCCAGGTTACAATAAACAAGGTTTTTATTTCCTTAGTTGCCAACCCTGACAAGCTGATGCAGTCTGTCAGAGTCAGACTGGGATCTTTCCATCACACATTACATGACCAGTAAGAAAGATTCTGCTGGCCAAAATCTGTCCTCAGCTGCACTCCTGCAATCCTGTTACCTCCATAGAGTGTCCTCAGTGACACCAGAGCAAATCCCTCCTGTGCAAGGGAGCTCTTCAGCTGTGGGGGAAAGGAGGGAAGGGTGTTAGAGGTAGCAAAGAGATCAGAGGAGGGGACTGCTGCGTTTTCCCCTTGCAAAGCTTTTTGTTCATGTTTGGTTTGTAAGACATGCATTTTTATTGAAAAAGATAAAATCATAGACCCTTCCTTCTGTACATTGTAACTGACTAACATTTAGTGAACAATTTTGAAAAAGATGAACCGGAAGGGCCAGAATACAAGTTCATCCCTTGGTTTCTCTCTTCGAGCAATGTTCTTTGTATTTCCATTGTGTTAATAAATGAAAAATGACTTTTAGGAAAAAAAAAATTAGTATTTGTAACAGTGTGCTCCCCCCCCCCGACCTGACCTTTTCCCGTAACCCTGCTCAAGCGATAACCACCAGTGGCAGTTGTGATGGATGTGTCTGGTCATGATGGATGCATCCGGCTCAAAGTGGATTCGGGGGAGACAGATAACAACACAATAGCCAAGGGCTAATTTATGGCAATGCGTCCATCTAACCACAGTGCTGGTCAATGTCCAACTCAAGCCCAATTTGGAAGAAACTAACATCTGCAGTTGGTATGTAAATATGACTATGGGTCAATCATCTTACTCTCATAAATAGTGAGCAGCCCAAGAGCCCTTTGAGCTCTTAGTGCATTCATTTACTCCCTTTTTATCTATGTATAAATGGATATATTGCTTATTTTTAAACACCTATAGAAGATTTTGAATGAAAACATTGATACAAGTAGCAGATTATGAACAGTACTCTTCTGCTGTTTGTGATTTGCATTGGATAGTTATTCTGTTTAGTACTAGGCTACATCTGGAACTTTGTGTGCGGTTGGCTCCATATACCATAACTTGTGTCCTGACAAGCTTATTAAATGGGAGAGTTGGTGGCAAAAGATGTAGTACCAGTATCCCTTCTGATATTGCTGAAACTTTAACACTGCAGGAACATTTTTCACAACTATCAGTAGTCCAAATATACAAGAACATAAACTGTGATGAGCATGCATAGCAAGGCAAAGCAACTGAACAATTTTATTTGAAAAACATTTGCAAATAATTTTTGTTAGCAGCTGAAATAACTGTCATTATGAATATAAAGAATGTGATGGACAGAGTCAAGAGAATTGCTTTGAGTTTCACAGAATGCTGATGCTTAATAGAATAAATGAAATGCATTTAAAATCATATAAATAAGCAGGTTTATTGTTCAGGCTTTAAGAACTAGAAATTTAGTTTCTCAAAGTGATGTCACATTAAAATCTAGGTTAGGATTTGTATTTTAACAAAGGTGCAGGTCATATGTAGCATCTAACCCTTTCTGGTAAAATTGCATTATGGATTTGAACACTCCTGAATCAAATTGCTGTGTTTGATATGTTTCAGCTTATGACCAGATTAAAATATTGCAGTGCCATCATACTTTTAAAAGCAAGGGGTTTATGTCATAATGTTGGGGGGGGGAGAAGAAAAAAAAAAGAATTGTTAGATGATCTTCAGCAAAGGAACAGTATTGGAAATACCTTGCACAGGTAGCTATCGGTGTTTAAGGAAAAATATGTAGTTCCATTTATTTTGAGAGATGCCTTTACATATACTGCATTGTGAAAAAGCTAAATGTATATTTAACTTAACAGACAGGCATAGTCCTTGGTGATGGGCAGGTTAGTAGAATTTACTTTTCAAAGGGGAAGAAGAGGGAATTTTTCTCTCTTGCAGGAGAAGAGGGAATTTTTCTTGAAGTAAATTAACTGGTCTTTTAAATCATGGAAATGGGAAGATTGTTTTAAAGAAAATCTAATTAGAGATTCTCTGGGGTCACAAAATATCAGCAGATCCAGCAGACATACACAGTTTTCTACTCTTCATGGATAGGGTGTCATAAAAATACTAGCCATCATTTGCACTCAACTGGTGACATTTGTAAGTCATGTCATTAGTTCTTTGTATGTCAAAAATTACCTGATTTTTATCCCTATATCTATGTTAATAAGTGTTACATGGCTGAAGTAAGCCATTGTCAAATCTCTGCATTCATAATATATTGACAGTATTGTTATCTGATAATCATTTTAATGATTTTTGCTTTACTGTCTCTAAAGCTTGTTGGCAACTGTTTGGCAACTTCCAAAAAATGCTCCATCATCTCAAAGTCCTATGATTTCAAATACTGTTGAACTTTGCATTGATTACAGCTATACAGAACAAAGCCTTTGAGCACTAGAAGTCTGACAGTTTGGCAAAATCTTAAGAAAATGCTTGGCTTTGAGAAATATTTTTGTATTATTAAAGACAAAAAATACAGTGGAACTGTTACAAAATGAAATAATGAGGATCTTATGACTCTGGAATTTGAAGTTTATTCAGTCATTCTTTTGACATATAGACCACTTAATACTCTCAGACTTTGTTAATCAAGATTAAAAATTTTGAATCTAAAAAATTAATTCAGCTGTAGGAAATGATGATTAGTACAAGCACACCAAGTAGGTAAAGGGATAACATTAGGTTGCAACAAAAGAAGGACTATTTTGCTAGGACAAAAGGGGACTGGTAAAGTTCCTCAATGATTTGTTTCAGGACTGACTGAATTTAGTATCTTCATTGTTGTACAAGTTGGCATATGCTACTAAAATTTGCAGATGATACATTGTTGGCAGGCATTGTTGGTTCATGGAAGGATTTGAATAGCATGTGCTCTTGAGAAGAAATTAAGAGATATTGTGCGTTTAAGTACTAATCAAAACTTTTGCTGTTAAGAGTGGAGATCATGGGTCGAAAATGGTAGAGGAAGGAACATCAAGGTTAGTATTGATCCTATTATGGTCATCAGGATAATATAGATATGTAGAAGACACCTGTGATTCCAGGAAAAAAAAAATCAGCCAAGAGGTTTCCAGGAGACATCAGAAGATATTTGTGTGTTTCTTTCTACAAGGCACTGGTGAAATATCACATATGATCCAACATGCAGTTCTGATCACCAAGGTATAAGGAAGATGAATTCAAAATGCCGTATGTGCAGAGAAGAGCTGCCAGGACAATTAGGAGGAGGAAGAGCTTATCTTCACTTATCCAAATGAAGCAGCAAACTGAAGGAGGCTAGGACTGTTGTCAGCAAACTTAGCAGAAGGGTAAACAATGGGAAGGGAATGGAATTTGAAAGAAAATACTGAAACAACAAATAGACATTAATTGGTCATGAATAAACTTGGAAATTCAAAGATTTATAATTGCTAAAGTCTGGAATGTCTTCCAGTGGATTGACAGACTGAACTTGAACTCTTTGTGAATGGAAAAATGTTATATAGTTGCCTGAAAACAGAAGAAGGAACTAAGTGAATCAGAAGTCCTTTCAGTCAAACATCCTTACAGTGTTGTTGGCCCCTATATATATAAGATAGGTGAAACTGTTCAAACTTCAAACACTGCATAACTTTTTTTTCTTCACATGCATATAAACACAGCAGGCTGAAAGCTAGGTGCTCAGAGGCCTTACTATAGCTGACTTACACTAAAAACAACAAAAACTATCAACAAACCCCCAAAAGACACATGCGTTTTGGAAGAACAATTGAAATACATTATTTGTGCTTGCAATTACTAGAGATGCTATGTAATAGTAAAAGAATAGTAATATCCAGTATTTTCCAAAGTAGGAAGAGCATTCAGGAATAAAGATGCACTCCTTTTTTTTCTGTTTCAGGATTGTGCTCACCACTGCACTTATGTGCAGGGGATGCTTACAATTTAATTTACCAACAGTCTCATCTTGCTTGATACAGTTGTGAGGTAGAGGCTCATTCACTGACAGACTTCTCTGGCACACTGTGATTTCTCCTCCAGTCTGTGTGTACAAGTGCAGGAGGAGCTGGCTCGGCTGGCTGGCTGCTTGGGGGACCCAAGACTTACCTGGCTCACCTGGCACCTGCAGCTTGTGACTTTATCTCTCCACCATCTCTCCACCATCTGTCACAAATACCAGTCCCCTGACTTGCTTTTCCTGGCTGCTAATTCAGGGCAGGATCATAAAAGAGTTTTGTCATCTGGACTCCACACAGCTTCCAGTAACCTCCTAAAGTGAGCTTGCCAGAAGTGAATAGAAGTGTACCTAAATCCAGTAACTTATATAAAAGTATACCTTGGGCTTGGGCTTTCTTCTTTATTAAATGGAAAAAAAGATTTAATTATGTAAGCAGAACAAAACTTTTCTGCTGTGTTTGCAAGTTGCTTCTTCAGGGGTCCCAGCAGACCTCTGGTGTGAAATGCATCCCCACAGTCTGCTAGAGCATGCCAGGGCCTGCAAACCTGTCCTGCCTCCTCTCCCACTAAGAGGAGTTGTTGCATTACAGCCATGGCTCCTGTGTTGCATGTTATCTAATGCTGCTCTATATCAACAATAGTAAATGCTAAGTATTTTTTTCCATAGATTTTTCCAATCTAATTCTGTTTTCTGTGTGTGTGATGTGTGCTTATCTTTCAGCTGATTCAGAATCCAGACAAAATTGAAACAATCATTATTTTAAGAGCTTCAGTGCTGATATGCAGCTATTCCCCTTATTCCCTATGCATTTGTACTGAACTCCTAGTATATTTTCCAAAGCCTTTCCTCCTTTGTTCCTTTCTCCAACTGTCATCCTACAACATAAATGACTTTTCTGTATTAGCCACTTTCCTCTGGTGCTGTAATAACATGACACACAGTGGCTCAGACTAAAAGTGGTAAAGAACTAAACACTCAGTTGGATTAGGCTCTTGAATCAGAGTTGTTAATAATTNTGTGTGGGGGGTGGTCGTGAGGGGTCTTTCGGGTGGTCGTGAGCCCCTTCCCCAAATGAACTCTATACACAGCAAGTTGCTGGGCACATCAGAAGGTGGAACTGTGCATCCTCCGACACGCCTCCCGGCTCTGTGCCTATCGGCTTCTCACCTGTGGTGCTATGCAGACCCCAATTTGTCCTGCCACAATGTTTGAGACATTAACTCTTTCAGTCTCTCACAGATGGTTCTATATTCCTCTACCATCTGTCACCAAGGAGCTCCTTAAAGCTACAGCCTCGGTTAGAAGAACAGCTTGGTCCTATAATCTCTCTGTCACTGTTTCTAAGCAAAGACTAGAGACAGGCTTCTCATCTATTGAGAACAATTTTTTGAATGAAACTTTCATAGCGACAGTGGCAGACACTAAGGCCGTGTGGAATATTCAAAGACTATTGTGTTGGTATTACAAATGTTATGTATATCTAAGTGGTTCAGACCAGGGATGTTTCCTGCAGGAGCTCATGTCATGAGGTAGTAATTTAATGCAAATCCCTGGTGCTGAAGCAAGGCAGGTGACTTGTCTTAAGGTGCACTCCCACAGGGAAGGGAGGCATCATCTGATCTTACTGTTTTTCATCCTTTTGGTGCCGTTCAGTCAGATCAGACAACCCTAGCTGAAGGAGAGGAGTCGCTCACTCATTTCAGAAGTGAAATGGGACTGACCAAAACAGGGAGACTGCAAAGATGGTCTGAGATACTTCAGCCTTAGAGTCTCCTTGCAGAATTTGGGTGACAGCCTGGGAAGAGCTAGTGATTATTTTCTGAGCAGTTTTCCCTGTGATGCTTTTGTTCTGAATAAATGGTACTTTATCAAAGCTGGCTGGTTTTGATTCAGGCTGTCCTTAGTCTCAGGAGACAGTCTGTTTGCAGACGCTGAGTTAAGTCAGTCTTGCTCAGGTGGATCATAGTGGACTGCAGGCATCAGTTGGGAGAAAGAGCGGGGACAAGTTGGAGACCTGCAACCAAAGAGGAATGTCCTTAGGGAGCCCCTGATGGTACCAGAAGCAGTAAGCCTGGATGCTGACAGCAAAAAGCTTATTCCAGTGATGGAAGAGCAAATGTCTTTGACAGAAAGGAAAAGGAATTACTCTGCAAAGATTAGTTCCCCTCCATCCCGGAGAGTACAGCAAGATTTTTTTTTCTTCCTGAAAACATCTATGATATTTCCCCTTTTCTGCATGCCCATGTTATCTGGTTAAGTAATGCTGCTATTGCTCAGCAAGCGGCCCAATGGCATAGCTGATAAGGCACAGGGCTCAAGAGACAATCCCTGCAATGATCATTAACATTTTCTTCTCTCCCTTTTTCTATCATATAGTTTGCAAACTCTCCAGGAGAATCTTGTATGAGGGAACTGGATGTTTGTTAGGGCCTTCGTAAAAAAAAAAAAAAAGTGATATCTCTGTAGTTTTACTTAATTTATCCAGCTCTTACCTGTGCTGAAATATCTGAGACTGGAAGGAGGAAAGCTCCATTCTCTTCCCCCTTTTTTTAATAAGATATAATAATAATTTAAAAAATCAATTATCTTCATAATTGATCTACAAAAGCTATCGGATTGTTTTTAGTTTGTCTTTCAGTAAAGGCTCTACTGTTGATTTAGTGATGCTGGCTGATGGATAAATACATCTCTTATCAGTTTATTACATAGTTTAAATGGATGTTGGTATGATCTTTAAATGGCATTGAGATGTCAGTGAGGACAAATGCCATCCATCTACTGATACCTATAGGCTACTGTATATATGAAAAAGTCACATGCACAAAGTAAACATACGATGTTTGCTAACAAGGAGATCTTTCCTACTGTTTTGGAGTGCTGACTTGTAGTGTTTCACTGATATGCTGTGCTGGTTTTGGCTGGGACAGAGTTAATTTTCTTTATAGAAGCTAGTATGGGGCTATGTTTTGGATTTGTGCTGAAAACAGTGTTGATAATACAGGGATGTTTTCGTTATTGCTGAGCAGTGCTTACACAGAGTCAAGACCTTTTCTGCTTCTCACACCACCCCACCAGCGAGTAGGTTGGGGGTGCACAAGAAGTTGGGAGGGGACACAGTTGGGACAGCTGACCCCAACTGACCAAAGGGATATTCCATACCATATGACGTCATGCTCAGCATATAAAGCTGGGGGAAGAAGAAGGAAGCAGGGGGACGTTCAGATTGATGGCGTTTATCTTCCTAAGTTACCGTTGCGCATGATGGAGCCCTGCTTTCCTGGAGATGGCTGAACACCTGCCTGCCAATGGGAAGTAGTGAATGAATTCCTTGTTTTGCTTTGCTTGTGCACACAGCTTTTGCTTTACCTATTAAACTGTCTTTATCTCAACCCACGAGTTTTCTCACTTTTACTCTTCTGATTCTCTTCCCCATCCCATTGTGGGGGGAGTGAGTGAGCAGCTGTGTGATGCTTAGTTGCCGGCTGGGGTTAAACCATGACATATGTGAAATGAGAATCATGAACAAAGTCATAATCTTCCTCTTACATGCAAATATACGACATGGACAAAATGGATGCTCCTTTCTATTCTCCAACCTCATTCATGTCTCAGTAATGTTAGAATAATTTTTGCCTTTACATTTCTAATTGGCTTCATGCTGCTGTGACTTGTCGAAATTCTGTCCTTGTCATATGAGTGTTGCTAACATTTTCCTGTGAAGTGGGTCCTGAATTGTTAAAAGAAAGCACTTTCATATGTTCCTGAGTCTTTGGATTCTTTCATTCTTTGGAGTATTTTCTTCTCTTCAAAATTAATTCACTAAGTAACACTGACTTCCCATCAAAAAGATGTTTTCTGCTGGACAAGTAGGACTTCAGTGCTATAATTCAATATATGTCACTAACCATAATAACCACAGTTGTAATTTCAGTTCCGGTACTGAAAAATAATAACATTTTAAATGACCTTTTTCACTTCTCTGTTCAATTTCAAAATACAGTCTCTAGCACATACATCTTTTCCATTGGTACGCTTGGGCTTCTTGAAATTGCTAGATGAAAAATATGTGCTAGATTATAGGCTATCACAGAGAACATGGCTTAAAGCATGTATATCAGAATTTCTTTTAAATGTGAGACTGTGTATAAACACTGACAAAATTAAATCACTGAAACAGGAGATTATTAGAATACTCTAAACACAAGGCTTTCCTAATTAAAAGTATTACTTACCAGTGGCATTAAAAAAAAAAAAAATCCCATTGTAGTTAACATAATACTGTTGTTACCTAAACTTCTGTTAGTTCTCAGTTCTCTGAGTGTAGAATGCATTGTATACAATTGTATATAACTATTTCTAAAATCTTTGTTCGCTTGTTGTGCTCCAACATGACACAGAACCCCTGCTGTGCTTTGGACAGGACCTTGAACAGCCTGGCTTAATGGAGAGGAAAGGGTGTCATTGCTGTGTGCCATGAAAGAAGGACAATATGAATTCCTAGGAAAGATGATTACAGAATTGTAAAGGATATGGCAAAATATCCAACAGCATATGAAGGAAACTCTAAGAATAGATTAAAACATTAGAGGGTAAAGGCAAAATCTGTGTATGCCTAGTATGATTCATAGAAGGTTGAGAAAGGAGAGAGAGAGATTATTGAAAACCTGCCTGTAGGTTTGGGGTGAATATTGCCTGCCAGTTCCCCACGGCACTATAAAATTGCAGATTTTAAATGTCTCATAAAAGCGTCATTGCTCCCAGTTCTACCTGCTGTGGCAGACATCTGTACTTTGGGACTCTGCTTTCCTAATACAAAAGGCAGCCAACAGCACTATAAAGAGTCAGCTCACCTACCCTGCTGCAGTCCAAATGCATTTAGGTCAATGTTACACGGAGGTTGTTTTTATAGTTTAAAGAACTTTAAAGAAACAATATGGATGCTCGCACAAATGACTATGGAGGTATATATCCAGATCATCCTGGTCTGCACTAGATCCCTTATCAAAGCAAAAACCTGGCAGTCTCCACTGCTCACAGAGCAACATGATAACTCTCCATGGCATAAAGCAGTGCCTTCCTCCCTGGGGCTATAATCTATGTGCATCTCAATAATGCAGATACTGTGTCATGTTATATTATCAAAGCATTTTCCAAACTTCTTTTTAAATCTTCCAGCACTTTTGGAGGAAGATTCACTATCTCTTTTTAAAGGACAGGGAGATGGCGGTACTGGAAGAAATTATTTTGCAGCCATGGCAGTTTCTTGTTTGTTCAGTCAGATCTCCCTTCAGCAACTACTTCACGTAGTGTTCTCATTCCTGTTTAATTCTCTTAACTTTGTTGAACCGATACAGCTGTAGGAAAAAGATGTGGCCTCTCTTCCTCCTGTGTGCTATCAGCAGAACTCTTTATTGAGGTCAGTTCCACCACAAGACAGGCATGAGAGCTGTACTACTGTCCTCAAGGGACTATTTGGGTGGCAGATTATCTCCTATAGACCCACAATGCTCAACAAGGGCAAAGCCCAATGTCCTGGCTTTGGCTGGGATAGAGTTCATTTTCTTCCTAGTAGCTGGCATAGTGCTGTGTTTTGGATTTAGTAGGAGAAGAATGCTGATAACACACTGATGTTTTAGTTGTTGCTAAGCAGTGCTTAGGCTAGTCAAGGACTTTCTTTTTCAGCTTCCCATGCTCTGCCAGGTGCACAAGAAGATGGGAGGGGGCACAGCCAAGATAGTTGATCCAAACTGACCAAAGGGTTATTCCATACCATATGACGTCATGCTCAGTATATAAACTGGGGGGGAGTTGGCCGGGGGGCAGCGATCGCTGCTCGGGGACTGGCTGGGCATCGGTCAGCAGGTGGTGAGCGGTTACATCACTTGGTTTCTTTTCCCTGGGTTTTATTTGTCTCTCTCGTGGTTCTCCTTTTCATTGCAATTTTTATTACTATTATTATTATTATTTCATTTCAATTATTAAACTGTTCTTATCTCAACCCACGAGTTTTCTTACTCTTGCCCTTCCAATTCTCTCCCCCATCCCACCAGGGGCGGGGGAGGGTGAGCGAGCATCTGTGTGGTGCTTGGTTGCTGACTGGGGCTAAACCACGACACCCAACTTGACTTTCATATTCCAGCTTGAGTTCGCAGGATTAATTGTTAGGAGTAGAGACAAAAGGCCCCATCTTCTTTTATTCATAAATTGAACAAAACTATCGAACAAAACATTGAAGGATGTATGCAGAAGACCACAGTGGTAAACTAATTCCCATCTTTTCAGAGAAGGTTCATGATAACCAGGTAAATGTTTTCATGATAAACAGGTACATGCTTATTTCTCCCCTGAGTATTAAGAAAGAGAGTGCCAGATAAAATATAAAGTGTTATAGGAGAGCCAACATGGAAACAATTTGTCTAAAGTCAGACAGTGAGTGGGTCAAAATCCACTGCAACTTGCTGCCTCCTTACAGCCAGCTCCCCGGGTGAAGCTCACTTTGTTTCTAACTTTGTTTCTAACTTTGTTTCTAACTTCACTTTGACACCGTCTCCCACAGCATTCTCCTAGAGAAGCTGGCAGCTCATGGCTTAGGCAGGTGTACTCTTTGATGGGTAAAAAACTGGCTGGATGGCCGAGCCCAGAGAGTTGTGGTGAATGGAGGTACAACCAGNCCGAGCCCAGAGAGTTGTGGTGAATGGAGTTAAATCCAGTTGGAGGCCGGTCACAAGCGGTGTTCCCCAGGGCTCAGTTTTGATGCCAGTCTTGTTTAATATCTTTATCAATGACCTGGATGAGGGGATCGAGTACGCCCTCAGTAAGTTTGCAGATGAAACTAAGCTGGGTGGGAGTGTTGATCTGCTCAAGAGTAGGAAGGTTCTACAGAGGGATCTGGATAGGCTGGATCGATGGGCCGAGGCCAATTGTATGAGGTTTAACAAGGCCAAGTGCTGGGTCCTGCACTTGAGCCACAACAACCCCATGCAACACTACAGGCCTACTGTGCAGATATTCATCTTGCTGTATGGAGATGTCTGCAGCAGAGCTAATAATCCTAAACTCCCATTAAAGTTATTAGGGAGAAGTAAGTACATGCAGAGCACAGTTCATCTCATCCTAAAGGAGATGTCTAAATTAGATAAATCATGCCCTAAAAGTTCCTGTGTATGCACTGGCTACAAAAGGAGCTGTGGGTGAGCAGTTCAGTTGTAGATGTTGATCTAGTAGATGTCTAAAGTCATGAGATGCAAAAATGGGTCTGTTTCATTTAGAAAAAATCAGACTGGTATGTTTGATTTCTCTGGAAATTTTTAATCTTGCATTTGGAAAATGAACTCAATTTTTTTCTTTTCTTTTTTTTTTCATTTTTTCCCCTTTTCCTATTATATGGAGTAATATTAAAGAGGCTGGAATAAAAACATAATGTTTTGATTTTGGCAAAGAAATAGTTTTTCTCACACTTTGTGGAATAACTTTTATTCCAGACAGGTTTAGATGAAAACAGTCTCAAACGTGTCATTTTCTCTGAAACAGAAATTCTAAGGTTCGAATGGCTCTATAGGTCTACTCAATTTTCTGAGTAAAAAAATTGTCCTGAAGTAAAGTAATCATACATGTAGACTTGCTAGGAAGTGTCCTCTTTTAGAAATTTAACCTAGACAGGCTTTTTATCATTTAACCAATATCTTTGATTGGAAATTCCAGACTGATAACAGCTTGACATGGTCAGATGAACTGTACTACATGTGTAGTGAGGCTAACGTATCTGGCTTGCATGCATCTTCATGAGCATGCATCTTCAACAGAAATATGGTGACCCTCTTCTGTTCATTTGGTGAAAATGAAAGTGAAAAAGGCAATGAGCGCAAATAAGGAAGTGAAGGAAAAAGGGGGTAATAGGCAAGGCTGGTGGAAAGCAGAATATTTTCATATGTGAAAGTGTTGATTTCATCATCCTGTTCAGGTAGGTTTTGAGTTAGAGATTTTATATGTAAGCTCAGTCAGTTTGTTCTTGAGGAGCTCTTTAAATAGAGGTACAATTTATGGCTATGTTCACATTGTATGTCATTACCGTAGTAGTATATGGGGTTAAACCCTTAACCTAGCCTGACACTTGGGCACAGACCCTGCTGCTCCCCAGCAGCAGTCCCCTGTCAGCCTGGCAGCGCAGCCATGTCCATTGCTCTGTGCACAGGAGCTCTGAGGCTTCTCTCTGTCATGTGTCCTGCTATGTGGTTATTTTGCTCTGCTTTCTTGCTTTTCTCTATCATGTTGAAGGCTAACTCTGAAACTCTGCTAACATCATATCAGGCCAAGATGTTTTTGTAAGTAAAGGACACTTAATCATCCCTAATCAGAAGAACAAACATTCAGTATCCTTTAACCAAAGACATCCTGGAGCAACTAGACCTTGAAGAAGAACTGAGAAACTGATAAAAGGGAACATCCTACCCCAGAAGGCACTGGAAAAACTGGACAATTGCCGAAAAACAGTAACTAGGGGAAAGGTAATTCTGGCAGGGGGAGATCGCGGCCACTGACTCATGAGCCCCCTACCATAATTACATCCCAGACTCAAATTGAAGGACAACTGAGCATGCTCATTAATTTAAATAGTAGATGAAGAGATTTTAACCAATCATAGCTAATCATAATACTGCATATGCATTAGGGAATTGAATATGGTAATGAGTGTGTATAAATAGATGCTGACTTGATGATTTGGTGTGCTAGCTTTGTGGAATTGCCACCTAGCACCCATCTCTGCGCAGAAATGAAATAAAATCGGTATCTCGACTCAGTGTGTGAATTGGATTGTTGCATACTGGGTAATGAACTCCCTTTGTGAGACAACAATTATGTATTCCTCCTCCTCTCTCTTTCCATCTTCAAGTAACATTTAGTTCTCAGTGCTGGTGTCTGTTTATTTATTCATTTATTTATTTTGCCACACTACAAGTTTTTAAATGTCTAATTAAAAATAAGCAAATAAGATCTAGAAAGAATTTTTAATTAGGTGTTACCAGTTCCTTGAAAATTAATGGTAAGGTGACTGCCCATACCTATGCAGGGGACAATGAGAATTAGCACTTACGGGCATCTCCCTTCCCTTCTCTCCCCACATCCCCTCTGTGGCTGGGCACTGTTTGCTAAGGTCTCTCAGCCATCTGCTCTTTCATTATGCAGTTGAGGAGTGGTGGCTATTGCGTACCTTTTGTAACTGTACTGTCATTTCACAACACTTCTCTGGCTTCAGTGATGAAGCTGGCTTTGAGGATGCTCTTATATTTGCCCAAGTCCTTTCCCTCTTTTCTATCCCACTTCTTTTTGCCTTTTCATTAGTTGTGGTGTTACAGGTATTTGTGGGGTTTCACAGCACACGGTCTCAGTGAAATGAAGCGGTTAGGAAAAAAAAATCCTCATTTGTATCATTTGTGGGGGAAAAAGCAGGGGACAGGAAACTAAAACTGGACTCAACATCAAAGGGAGGTTGTCTTATAAGTACATTCTGTATTACCTAAGCTGACTCTGTGTGCTTGGACCTGGATCACAGATTCACTATAAATATTACTCTCTGCGATGGAGTTGTATGTGGATGTGATTCCTGGCTCAGCTTTGCCAATAATCAGCTTGCCTTCCTCTGAGGGTGAATGGAGACTCCTCTCATGAAAATGTATGGTCCTGCTGGAGGCAGGTGGGGAAAGGTTAAGCCTATGCTTCCCTCCTATGCACCAGCTGCTCCTGGAGATGGAGTACTTGTTTATACTTTGACTATTCACAAACCCTTTCTGAGCTTCTCCTCCTCAGATAAAGCCAATTCATGCTGTCCTCAAGAAAAGATGTCAGCTTAGTCAGGCTGTAGTTTTCAAAGAAGCCTAAGTGATTTGGGCACCCAGTTTATTTGAAATTAAAAGTACGTGCCGAAATTTAGATGGCTTTGAAAAGTCCCAGCTGGAGTCTGCTTAGTGGTAAAAAAGGAACAGAACGATAAAGCAACCTTGGCCACAACACTGAAAAATGACTCAGTGCTATAATTCAGCTTACAGCCTCCATTATATTTAACACTATTCATTACTTGTCCTAAAATATTTTTTTTTCTTCCTTCTACTTGCTTATCAGGGACAGATTTGTTTCAGATCTAGTGGAGAGAACACTTCTCTCAAGGACATTCTGGAGGAGTTGTTTGTACAAGGCTGATCAAAAATTGCAAAACTGAATAAAAAAAGACAAAATTATCTACTGAAATATGGAAAATAATAATGGCAAACTTTTCACAAGTAACAAACCAAACAGCAAATAAAACATGCAACCGTTTATTAAAAAAATAATTTCTTTAATGCACGGGGTGCTTTTCAACACTGGGAACTAATCTATTCTGAACCACAATAACTGAGAAGCAGCAGTCTTTGCCATGAGTGAAAAAGGTGATATTATACATCTTTTAGGTAGCTAATTCATGACTGTCTGGTATGTCCTCAGTGTACAATGCTGTGCAGTATGGAGACAGCTGAACTAGTCCCAAATGCATTAGTCTTGCTATCAGAAGTGGGGTAGCTGGAGATCCATGCAGGTGCATTTGTTCTAGTTCTCACTTTTCAATCATCTGCAACGCAGACATGCTTTATGAAGCATAGAACAAAATGTTCTACCTCCTCACTTCCAGCTTATGTTATCAAACAGAGAAAAACTTTACAAATATTCTGTGAACTGTGCTCACGCCATTTGTTATCAAATTTCTGGCACTTTACTCCAGTGAACAACTTTCTGTTGCAAAACAAAACCCTAAAAGATGAGTTTTTCAAAAATAAAGCAATGCCAATGTGTATGTGTATTGGATCTGGCTGGGATGGAGTTAACTTTCCCCATAGCAGCCCTCATAGTGCTGTGCTTTGTATTGGTAGCTAGAAAGGTGTTGATAACACACCAGCATCTTGGCTACTGCTGAGCAGTGCTCGCACAGCATCAAGGCTGTCTCTCCAACCCCTTCCCCCTACTCCCAAAGTCCAGTAGGCTGGGGGTGGGCAAGAGGTTGGGAGGGGACATAGCCAGAACAGCTGACCCAAACTGGCTAAAGATGTATTCCATACCGTATGACGTTGTGCTCAGCAATAAAAGCTAAGAGAAAGGAGGAGGGGAGGGGGGCATTCGTTATTAAGCCATTTGTCTTCTGGACCAACTGCTACGCGTACTGAGGCCCTCCTTCCCAGGAAGTGGCTGGACATCACCTGCTGATGGGAAGTAGAGAATAAATCTTTTTGTTTTCCTTTGCTTCTGTGCATGGCCTTTGCTTTTCTTTATTAAACTGCCTTTATCTTGACCCATGAGTTTTTAATCTTATTTTCTCCTCCCTGTCCAGCTGAGGAGGGGGGAGTGATAGAATGGCTTGGTGGACACCTGGCAGCCAGCCAAGATCAACCCACTACAGTCCTTTGTAGCGCCCAATGTGGGGCATGAGGAATTCAAGATAAATATAGTAATTGGAGAGGTAACGGGCAAATCATGGACTGAACATTGCTAGAGAGCGGAGAGCGGAATAAATGTGGGGAATTTCTGTTGTAATTGTGGTGAAGGGATGAGGGGTGGAGTGTGTGTAAATTGTCTACCTTTGTTGGTGTCGTGATGCTGTTGTTTTGATTTTGGTGTGGGGAATTCTTTTTGTTGATGTAAGTGCAGTTTGTTTTGTGAAGATTATAAATTGTGCGATGAATGTGTATTTTAATGATAAGTCTTAAATATGTGATTCACAGAGGTGAGGGGTGGAATGTATTGGGTTTACGTGGCAAGGTTTTGGTAGCAGGGGTCTGCAGGTGTGGCTTCTGTGAGAAGATGCCAGAAGCTGCCCCCATGTCAGACACAGNTGACTCAGTGCTATAATTCAGCTTACAGCCTCCATTATATTTAACACTATTCATTACTTGTCCTAAAATATTTTTTTTTCTTCCTTCTACTTGCTTATCAGGGACAGATTTGTTTCAGATCTAGTGGAGAGAACATTTCTTTCAAGGACATTCTGAAGGAGTTGTTTGTACAAGGCTGATCAAAAATTGCAAAACTGAATAAAAAAAGACAAAATTATCTACTGAAATATGGAAAATAATAATGGCAAACTTTTCACAAGTAACAAACCAAACAGCAAATAAAACATGCAACCGTTTATTAAAAAAATAATTTCTTTAATGCACGGGGTGCTTTTCAACACTGGGAACTAATCTATTCTGAACCACAATAACTGAGAAGCAGCAGTCTTTGCCATGAGTGAAAAAGGTGATATTATACATCTTTTAGGTAGCTAATTCATGACTGTCTGGTATGTCCTCAGTGTACAATGCTGTGCAGTATGGAGACAGCTGAACTAGTCCCAAATGCATTAGTCTTGCTATCAGAAGTGGGGTAGCTGGAGATCCATGCAGGTGCATTTGTTCTAGTTCTCACTTTTCAATCATCTGCAACGCAGACATGCTTTATGAAGCATAGAACAAAATGTTCTACCTCCTCACTTCCAGCTTATGTTATCAAACAGAGAAAAACTTTACAAATATTCTGTGAACTGTGCTCACGCCATTTGTTATCAAATTTCTGGCACTTTACTCCAGTGAACAACTTTCTGTTGCAAAACAAAACCCTAAAAGATGAGTTTTTCAAAAATAAAGCAATGCCAATGTGTATGTGTATTGGATCTGGCTGGGATGGAGTTAACTTTCCCCATAGCAGCCCTCATAGTGCTGTGCTTTGTATTGGTAGCTAGAAAGGTGTTGATAACACACCAGCATCTTGGCTACTGCTGAGCAGTGCTCGCACAGCATCAAGGCTGTCTCTCCAACCCCTTCCCCCTACTCCCAAAGTCCAGTAGGCTGGGGGTGGGCAAGAGGTTGGGAGGGGACATAGCCAGAACAGCTGACCCAAACTGGCTAAAGATGTATTCCATACCGTATGACGTTGTGCTCAGCAATAAAAGCTAAGAGAAAGGAGGAGGGGAGGGGGGCATTCGTTATTAAGCCATTTGTCTTCTGGACCAACTGCTACGCGTACTGAGGCCCTCCTTCCCAGGAAGTGGCTGGACATCACCTGCTGATGGGAAGTAGAGAATAAATCTTTTTGTTTTCCTTTGCTTCTGTGCATGGCCTTTGCTTTTCTTTATTAAACTGCCTTTATCTTGACCCATGAGTTTTTAATCTTATTTTCTCCTCCCTGTCCAGCTGAGGAGGGGGGAGTGATAGAATGGCTTGGTGGACACCTGGCAGCCAGCCAAGATCAACCCACTACAGTCCTTTGTAGCGCCCAATGTGGGGCATGAGGAATTCAAGATAAATATAGTAATTGGAGAGGTAACGGGCAAATCATGGACTGAACATTGCTAGAGAGCGGAGAGCGGAATAAATGTGGGGAATTTCTGTTGTAATTGTGGTGAAGGGATGAGGGGTGGAGTGTGTGTAAATTGTCTACCTTTGTTGGTGTCGTGATGCTGTTGTTTTGATTTTGGTGTGGGGAATTCTTTTTGTTGATGTAAGTGCAGTTTGTTTTGTGAAGATTATAAATTGTGCGATGAATGTGTATTTTAATGATAAGTCTTAAATATGTGATTCACAGAGGTGAGGGGTGGAATGTATTGGGTTTACGTGGCAAGGTTTTGGTAGCAGGGGTCTGCAGGTGTGGCTTCTGTGAGAAGATGCCAGAAGCTGCCCCCATGTCAGACACAGACAGTTCCAGCCAGCTCCAAGATGGAACTGCCACTGGCCAAAGCTGAGTCAATCAGTGACAGCGGTAGCGCCTCTGTTGATAACATATTTAAGAAAGGGGGAAAAATTGCTGCGCAACAGCAGCTGGAAGAGGGGAGCGAGAATATGTAAAACAACTCTGCAGACACCAAGGTCAGTGAAGAAGGAGGGGGAGGAGGTGCTCCAGGCGCCGGAGCAGAGACTCCCCTGCAGCCCGTGGTGAAGACCATGGTGAAGCAGGTTGTCCCCCTGCAGCCCATGGAGGTCTGTGGTGGAGCAGATATCCACCTGCAGCCCATGGAGGACCCCATGCCAGAGCAGGTGGATGTGCCCTGAAGGAAGCTGTGGCCTCATGGAGAGCCCACGCTGGAGCAGGCTCCTGGCAGGAACTGCAGCTCCGTGGAGAGGAACCCACGCTAGAGCAGGTTTGCTGGCAGGACCTGTGGCCCTGCACGCTGGAGCAGTCTGCTCCTGAAGGACTGTACCCCATGGAAAGGACCCGTGCTGGAGCAGTTCGTGAAGAACTGCAGCCCATGGGAAGGGCCCACATTGGAGAAGTTCATGAAGGACTGTCTCCCGTGGGAGGGACCCCACGCTGGAGCAGGGGAAGAGTGTGAGGAGTCCTCCCCTTGAGGAGGAAGGAGCAGCAGAGACAGTGTGCGATGAACTGACCGCAACCCCCATTCCCGGTCCCCCTGAGCCGCTTGGTGGGAGGAGGTAGAGAAGCCGGGAGTCAAGTTGAGTCCGGGAAGAAGGGAGGGGTGGGGGGAAGGTGTTTTAAGATTTGGTTTTATTTCTCATTATCATACTTTGATTTTGATTGGCAATAAATTAAATTATTTTCCCCAAGTCAAGTCTGGTTTGCCCATGATGGTAATTGGTAAGTGATCTCCCTTTCCTTATCTGGATCCATAATCCTTTCATCATGTTTTTCTCCCCCTGTCCAGTTGAGGAGGGGGAATGATAAAGCGGCTTGGTGGGCACCTGACAGCCAGCCAAGGTCAAGCTACCACAGTATGCTAGATAAATATTGCATTATACTCTGCATGCCAATGAAAGCCATTCAGAATGCAAATGTACTGACATAATCCAGGTCTTCTCATCCTCTAGTCTAATTTTTTGGATTTTTTAAGACTATCTTACAATTTTAAAAGCATCTGAGTAACTACTTCACAAAAAAACATTAAACAGCATATCATTCTTTAACTTAAAAATGTCTTGTAGGTTGCACATATTTGTTAGACTCAATTGTGTAGGAGGCTGTAAATTTCATATGGGTGCATTTTATTTAATTAGTTGCCTTGATGTATGTAGTATGCTGTAGAGCTGAGGATGATTTACAAGCCTAATAGCGATGTTGTCCGAAAAGCGGATTCTTTACCCGGTGTGCAA